>JACSZP010059107.1:0-16986 GCA_016161895.1 Pinna nobilis | reverse complement strand
CCCCCCCCCCCCCCCCCCCCCCTCAGACTTGCCAACCTCCAACAATTTCCATGGGGAGTTTTTTTCAGTTTGATGGGGGTAGACTCAAAAGTTTATTAAGAATTATTAGGAATATTTAGGATTTTTATTGGGAGACAGGCATTTTCCCATAAGAAATTATCAAAATTCCACAAAAAAAATCAAGTCTCCCAATTTATCAATATGGGAGAGGCATGGAAAGTATTTATATACCCTCTCAATATTAATTGAAGTCTAAGTAGGAAGTCAGCAATCTAGTAATAAATCAAGTCCAAATTCTCACCTGGGTTTGGCACCATTAAACTTGAAAATTGACTTAAGTCTGAGAATCTTTTCAGACTTAAGTAAATTCACAATGTGATTCTTGGAGATAGATATAATATCTAGCTGTGAAAGTGTTATTATTGGTAAGGTAGACCAATTTTCAATGTTAAAATTCACTTATAAATGAAAAATTTACTTAGTGTACATGTAGGTGTAAGTCTGAATGTCAGGAATTACAACCCACAATTGACTATATTTTAACTTTGAAATCACATTTGAAGAAAGGTCTCAAACATGGGATCAAAGATTTGAATTTGAGCTCATTAAATCACAAAATTTTGAGTAAAATATTTGCATACAAATCAAATGTGATTTTCCTTTGATTCAAGTTGGACATACTCATGCATGCATGCATATATACATGTACATGTACGTGTGTGGAACGGTCGAGGTTTTCTTTACAAGAAAGGAGAGATTAAATTCATTTGAAACTCATTTGTATTGCTTGAACTCTAATGGCAAAAATTGTTCCTATGTCAGAACTGAATATATATTACCAATTACAGACTCCAAAATCTATGTGAATGATGAGTACATGTTTAAAAAGTAATGTGTACTCATTAAGTTGTTGTTGTGTTGTTGTTTAACGTCCCACTCAAGAATATTTCACTCATATGGAGACGTCACCATGTGCTGGTGAAGGGCGACAAATTTTGCCTGTGCTCGGCACTGCTGGCCGTAGAGCAGGGAGGGTTCTTTAACGTGCCAACACCTACTGTGACACAGGACCTTGGTTTTCACTGTCTCATCCGAAAGACAGGGATGGCCAATCGTGGAGTGGCGCTGCAGAAATCGAACCACGGACCTCTCGGCTCGAAGTCAAACCCGCTAACCACTCGGCCACGGAGGCCCCACTCATTAAGTAGCGGAACTAGGTCATTTATGGTGACTAATGGATGCTTTATGCGCAAGTTACTTTTAGTTACTTATAGTTAGATATCAAGAATCAAACTTCTAATGCACAAATGACATATATTTTGCATGTACATATGTACATGGGTCTATCTTTAAATTATCAAATATGAAGGACACACAATTTTTGGTTAATACCGGTATCTGTTGGAGTTAAAAAGAAAGGGGGGGAACACTTTAGAAATGGCAATAACTTTTAATTGGTAAGTGATAGCTATAAAGGCATATAACCTATTTCACATGTGACATGACAAACTCTTCCCTTCCAAACTGAACTGTTAAACCTTGACATTTGACCTACTTTTGAAAAAAAACATATGCAAATTGGTTATATTTTTCATCACCAGTAATTGGCTATTGTACAAAGACATTCATGGTTTTTGGGGTTTTCTGGTGACCTCAGACTTGCATAATCTTTATGAAAAATTTTCAATCTTATGGGGGAGACTCTAAAATTTTACTAAGAATGAATAGGAAAGGTAAAGTTTTTCATGGGGGAAACATGCAATTTTGTTTGCAAGAAATTGTCAAAATTTTGCATGAAGTAGGGAGTCTCAGGATTTATGGGGGAGAGTTGGCTTTTTTGCGACCTTGACCATAGGTGTTTTTACATCTTTAGAAGTAGACACTGTCCCTTTTTTATGCTACATGTACATGTATATATAGGGCATTCACAAGCATGTTTTCTTTATGATGATTGTATTTTGTCCTTTCAGATGGATTTATCATGAAGCCAAAGTTATTGAGAAAGGCAAATTGAAGAAGATTAAACACTATTGGACTTAACCTAAATATCACAGGAACAAAATGTCTGACTACGAGTACAGTGACTCTTTCATTAGCGATGATGAACCTCCGAAGGAGTCAAAGCGAAAGACGCAAAAATATTACACAGGTAATTTACTTCAGTAATTTACATGTACCAGTCAGTTTTGTTTTTATCTGTTTTCCAGAGTTTTACTATGGATTATAGGATATATCTACTTTCGTACAATTCCCATTTATTAGTGTTGAATCTAGAGCAACATAGCATGGCGCTGCGCCATGCCTTTTTTCTGAAACGTCATGCCCTTTTTTGTCAGTGCCATGCCCTTTTCTATTCCAAAAATATGACCCCTAGGACTTATAGACTGAACAAGATAAAAATGATTAAACTTATCTGTTTCTTAAGCAAAAGGTGTCCTATTATCATTCAATGAAAGGTATTTTAAATGAGTATGTGGAGGATACATGTACATGTATATAAGCACACATGCAGGTGCCCTCAAAACCAATCTTTACGCATTATAAGTGCCCTTTTGCATATGAAATTGTGTGCCCTTTTCAGTTCCTAGATTCAACACTACATTTATGGAATCCCATTTTTTATGATGTTCCTTATTCACCCATGCATAGCAAACATTGCTTCTGCAGCAGAATGCAAACCTACACCAAAGTTTTTTTTATGCACCTGATATCAGAGATTTTGAGCTTATAGTTTATTGTTCTATAGTTTAGTCAGTTTACAAAAACTGAACAACTAAAATTCTTCTTGATTTTCATTAGTTGTTTACATGTATATCAAAATAAGCATGCAACAAAAAATTTAGAAAAAATTAGAAAGGGGAAAATGAAAAATAAAAAAAATATTAACACCAATTTTCTATCTTCTTGTCTGCATGTTTATCAACAAAAAAATTAACTTTGGACGCAGCTGTTTTTGCACAAGTTTTGCAAGGAATATCTAAAAATCGGTGTTATCTCCCTTGCTAATTGAAAGCAAACATCACAACATGGTCCAAACTGCAGATTTATTGGCAGTTTGAAATGTCATCAAATACGCATTTGTAGAAATTTGATGGTCTTTATTGCCAGATTGTCTTTTGAGTGTGGTTCATACTTCTTTTACTTTTCCTAAAAGCTTACTGCTGAAGGGTATTGTAGGCCTATACATGTTTATAGGAACCCTCCCCCCTCCGGTTTTAATTTGGCCACTTTTGCTCTCATCATCAGCAAGGGAATTCATAATTTTTTTTTTTTTTTATTTTACATTACAAGTCAATACATTATAAATTTTCAGATTTCCTGTTTCAAAATATTCTTCACTCTTGTAACAGGTTTTTTCTTGCTATATACAAAAGAAACCAAAAAGCGAAAATACACACACATACACCAAAAAAAAATGCTTTCACTCGCACTTACATTCCCACATACATGTATATACTGTAATATTCATAAAAATATTCATTAATGGGGGAAATTTAAAAAAAAGGAATTTTTCCTGAGTAGAATTATCAGGAGACTGAGATTTGAATTTGGGCGAAAGCATTAATAGGGCTATTATATAACCCTAAATAACCCTATACCGGTATACACTAACAGTATTTTTCTTAAAGTTTTCATGTGATCCTATTAAATTCTTATTAGTATTACTTGGGTTTGGGTTTTATTGAGGCCCTTTTACAGAGCCGGAAATTGGTAAGAAATTCTTATTAGCCATACAGGCTAATAATTCAAGGATTGAATTAGCCCATTCCAAGTTTAAGGAGCCTGTTTATTTTTGCACATGTTGCAATGTTAAAAATAATTCTATTTTTGTTTGTAATCTTACTTACTAAGAATACCCATAAATTGAGAGACTCTATTTTTATGTAAAATCTTGATAATTTCTTGAGAAAAAATGCATGTCTCTCCCATAAAATATTCAATTTCCCTAGCAATTCTTAGCAAACTAAATGATTTGCCATATGGGTGAACTCAATGGAAAATTTGTCAGCTTGGTAGCATTTCCATTTGTCATCAAGTTGGCAAACAGGTGACTGTTAATTTCCAGTCCTGCATTTACACATGATGTTCATGTAGCAGATATAAGGGAAATTATGATTTAAAAAATGATGAGTGCCAAGTCCTTAAGGATCTCTTGTTTCCCAGGAAAATAACACTTTTTTTTCACTTTTCACTTAAAATTGTTACCGTCTGAGTAAATAATATTATAAGATACATGTATATCATTCGGACATTGCAATTGTGTTCCTAATTTATTTACAGAATCAGTAAGTCGTAGATCTAATCATAAAAGCTACACTTAGAAGTTTAGATAAAATCTTTGATGTGTATGTCCACCATATTTATCGGCATTGTGCTATCTGAGTTATCGCAAAGATAATTCAAACAAATTTGTATCATGCAAACTTATCAAATACATGCGATTTAAGTCCATATACATTTAAGACCAGTAATTTATGAAATAGAGCGCGAAGTTCTGATAAGAATTTTAATCCCGTTTGGTGATCACTAATTTTTTGAAATACGTAGACTACATGTACAATATGTGAATGAATCATTGCTACTTGTTATAAAGCTACATGTACCTGAACATAAAAATGTGTAAGGTCTAAAATTGTAGGCGCTTTTGAGAAAAATGTGCATCGAGTCACCACTGCCTCTTTGTATGTTGAAATGCAATTACATTGTAAAATGCACAACAGGCTACCTGCATAATGCATTCATAAATGAAATACGTACCTGTATAAGAAATAAATATTTAAGGTTAATAGTTAAAAGTTGATTTGAATAAAATGAGTATTGTTTTTACTTTGACAAGTTATTAAAGTTAAAATGCATTTATAGGTATACATAATTTATTGGAGCCTCTGTGGCCGAGTGGTTAGTGTGTTCGACTTCAAATCGAAGGGTTCCGGGGTTCCATTCACGCAGCGCCACTCTGCGGTTGGCTGTCCCTGTCTTTCGAATGAGACAGTAAAAACCGAGGTCTTGTGTCACAGTAAGTATTGGCATGTTAATGAACCCTCCCTGCTCTATGGCCATATGAAGTGCTGAGTATAGGCAAAATTTGTCACCCTTCACCGGCACATGGTGACGTCTCAATATAAGTGAAAGATTCTTTTGTGGGATATTAAACAACATAACAAACATCCAACATAACTCCTCACTACTTTAAGTGCATGTACAAATGTAGTATGAATGTTTACAGGCATGTTTTATGTACATTCATGAGGTCATACGTGTAATGTATGTCGGACGAGACCATAAAAACCGAGGTCCTGTGTCACAGTAGGTGTTGGAACATTAAAGAACCCTCCCTGCTCTACAGCCAGCGGTGCACACAGTGACGTCTCCATATGAGTGAAACATTCTTGAATGGGACTTTAAACAACAATACAACAACAACAACATGTAATGTAGGTCTTCTCTAGTTTGTCTCAGAATTCAGAAGGACCACCGTGTGTCAGTATACCGTGTTTCCCTTCTCATCTTGAGGTCATGAGTTGGAATCTACACGGTGCTGCTATTTGCCATGTCCTTCAATGGATGAGACAGTCAAAAATCAAGTTGCAGTGTCACAGTTATGAATAGTACTAGTTGTTGGCACATGAACCTTTTCACCCCTGAAATGTAATGGAGTGTTCCTTATATCAATGATCCAGGCATGCTCAAATGTGTATTCAGGGGTGAATGGGTTAAACAACCATCACTGTTCAATGGTCATAAGTGCCGAGTATATTTCAAAATTGTCACACTTCACTGGATTTTGGTAACATCTCCATGTAAGTGAAAGACCCTTGAGTGGGACGATTAAAAATTTATACATCAACCAACCAACTAACCCAGAAATCAGGAAGGGATAGAGAGATGCAGGTAGTCGGAACTCTGACTTTATGGTGGTCTTTAGAATTCAAACTTGCTATTATACGCCTCTAAAGGTACATGTATCTGAGCTTAAACATATAGTACATTGGAAGGCTGAACAGTCTGGTTAGCATCTTAGGTATTTGGAATAGGAATAACACTGATATTTTATACAGAAAATTTTCATTGAAATTGTAATTAAAAAAAAAGAATTCTAATTTTCATTTTCCTTGCATTTAGAAAAATTTATTTTTGAAATTATGATAGCTAAATTCACGCTATTTCATATAATGTATAATTATGTGCTTTTTTTGCGAAAGACAAAATAGTTATTAAAGTTAATTTATGTCTCGTAATTTATTGCATTCAATGGCTAAATTGAGTCAGACATATGGGATCAATTAGGTCATGGCCTAGCTGTCAGTAAGTAAAGGGTTAAGGCCAAACAAAGAAGTGGCTCAGGTCACTTTTTGCAAATTAATTATGAGACAGTAAGGTTTTTTTTTCTGAGTCGAAATACCATGTCACATGACTGCAGTTGTACAAACAATGTTTTCTAAACGTCACTTGATCAAGTACATGTACATGTTGATACAGTTAGTTTGTCCTTGATTGTGGTTGAAAAATCGAGTGTTTTTGGTATAAAGTGCATTTATGTTACGATGGGGCTTGAGAACCAAATCTTTTTTCTTATTTTTTTTGTTCTTTTTTTTTTTTTGCCTAATTTGCCCTTTTTTCTGTGAAAGGGATATAAATACATGCATGCATACCACAAACCATTAAGAACCCTTATCAACAGGAAAATTTTGATATGTCTGTTAATACATTTATGTCTATAAAATCGGCGTAAACGCACATCATCTATTATGCATTAGTCCTTCAATAGAATACATGTAGTCATCATGTTTGATCAATGTAGGGTAGATGAAATATTTAAAAATAACTTATTACAATTCTGCTATGGTTATACATGTAATATTGATGTTCAGTTTTAAAATGACTTTAAAACCTGTGACAACGCATCTACATGGACTTGTACAGTTACGCTTTTTATCTGTATCGTATTTTCAATAAAGAGTACGACAGATCCGTCATTGCTTCATGGTTAGTGTGTTTGTCATCTGGCTGTGAGGTCATGCCAACTCAGCTTGCTTTACACTATGGCCATCCTTTGTACATGTATAAGACAGTGATTGTTGTTGTTGCGTTGTTGTTTAACGTCCCACTCAAGAATATTTNNNTGCCAACACCTACTGTGACATGGGACCTCGGTTTTTACTGTCTCATTCGAAAGACAAAGATGGCCAACCGCGTAGTGGCGCTGTGGGAGCCCAGTTTTTGATTTGCCCATGGTAGTCTCTTAATTCAGGTGATTTATGTACAGGAAAAAGCCATTTTGGGAACCATGAATTTTGGTCACATAAGACAGGTGGTCCCTTAATTCAGTGGGTCGCTAAAGCAGGTTAGACTCTAAATGAAAGATTTTTGAGTGAGACGTTAGAAAACAATACAACAAAAATATCGTATCCTACAGTACCTGAAATTATACAGGTATGGATCTACCTGTCAGGTGTAAAGCTAGCCAGGTATTTGTTAATTTGGCTCCAGCTTATCAATTGACATAAATATGCTTTCGCTCAGTCAACGGTGTGAAAAGTAAAGTAATGTAAATGTATTTTAAACTGTTAAGGCATTAAAAGCACTTTATTATCTTCTAATGTGGGTAATACGTTGTACATTGGAAATATCAAGGAAAGAAAACATTTGTGATGTGAAATTGCGTTGGATTCTAACCAATGTGTAAAACGCATTGATGTTTGTACATGTATAGACAAACAATTGCATTTTATTGTGTTTTTTTCTGGATGTCAGTTCAAAGAGATGCATTATGAGTACATGTATACAGTATTGTGTAAGCACTATGTGAATATTTACGTACGTAATGTGTGCATAAAGTACATGTATACGTAAAATATGTATAAATATGCAGTGGATTTATTGTATGGAATAGACTTGCTGTAAAAATAGTCAGACTATATGACCTAATGTCCAATATAATGAAGAAAGTATACTGTAAGTTATATCATATTTTATTTTTTATCATTTAATTTGTTTTGTTGAATCATTCCACGAAAAAGGTGGAAGAACTAATAATGCAAACTCTCTTTTGTCACAGTTAATTTGTTTTTTTTTAATTAATTGTTGAATTGCTTGCCTGAATTTAAATGTTGGAATATGGTCTGAGTCCAAGATACAACAGGAATAATTTTTCATTCTTTTGATAAGACAGTAAATAAGCTCATGGTGATCCTATACTGTATATACGGTCGAATCTTGAAAACTCGAACGTCGATCTCTCGAAGTTCTCGATCTCTTGAAGTAAAACGACAGTCCCGAATTTTTTACTTAATACATTAGGCAAATTAAGTCTCGATCTTTCGAATGTCGACGGGGAAATTTTCGATCTCTCGAATAAATTTCACAATCCAAAGCTTGAAATACTTGTGAAATATCATCTCAATCTTTTAAAATGCGAATTTTTGGCAGACATTGTCATTACAAAGTGTTTATTTAGTAATTAAAGATGAGGACATTGGTAAAATATAACAGAATATTTACCAAAATAATGAGTGATGAGAACATTGTTCAGGAAATGGAGTGAATTAGAGGGTTTCAGAGGAATAGCGTTGACCTTAAGAGAAATGGTATTTTTGAAAACTCGAAGTCTCAAAAACTCGAAGTTAATCCGCAGCCCAGAGCACTTTGAGTTTTCGAGAGTCAACTGTATCAAGGATGGGTATGGCGTCTTAAAATTTCCATGTTTAGTTTGTTTGTTTATTTTTTCTTTACACCACACTCGACAATCTCGCCACCATATGGTGGCAGCCAGTTTTTATTGTTGGAGGAGAGAGCCTGGTTACAAACATTCCGGAGAGAGACCATCGGCCAGCTACAAATAAAATGGCAAACTTACTCACATTACATGTATCACTATCAGTTTAGGTTCCAGCAAGCTTCGAACCCGTGCTGACAATTTTTAGAGGTGAAAGATTGAGTGGTTTAAAGCGCAATGCTCTATAACCATTCGGCCATGTCCATGTTTAGTATAAGCTGCATGTACAGTCTAACCTGTTTTAAGAGACAGGCACAGCATATACATACAGGTCATGTACATGTTATATGTGACATGAGATACAACAAAACAAAACACAGCATTTTCACCAAATTTCAACATTCACAAATATGATGGTAATACACTATATGATACGATCCAAACTGGTATGGTATTGTTGTTTAACGTCCCCCTCAAGAATATTTCACTCATATGGAGACATCACCGTGTGCCGGTGAAGGGCTACAAATTTTGCGTATGCTTGGCACTGCTGGCCTAGAGCAGGGAGGGTTCTTTTTAACGTGCCAACACCTACTGTGACACGGGACCTTGGTTTTTACTGTCTCATCCGAAAGACAGAGACGGCCATCCGTGGAGTGGCGCTGCTAGGCTCGAACCCGGATCTTTCAATTTGCAGTCGAACATGCTAACCACTCGGCCTCAGTTAAGGCACGAACCAAACTAAAATGATATCACTAATAAAGGAATGGCAGCATTCAAACACACAACAAACAAACTTCCCCTTCCAAATCCCTCACAGAAAAAAAAGAAACATATTACTGTTAGAAACACACGTAATATCTATTTTACTTTAACTTAAATTCTCGGGGCCTCCATGGCTGTGTGGTTAGCGTGTTCGACTTCAAGTGGAGGAGTCCGGGGTTTGCTTCCCGCAGCGCCACTCCGCCGTTGGCCGTCCCTTCCTTTCGGATGAGACAGTAAAAACCGAGATCCCGTGTCACAGTAGGTGTTGGCAGGTTAAAGAACCCTCCCTGCTCTACGGCCAGCAGTGCACAGGCAAAATTTGTCGCCCTTCACCGGCAAATTGCCGGTGACGTCTCCATATGAGTGAAATATTCTTGAGTGGGACATTAAACAACAATGCAACAACAACAACAACTTAAATTCTGATCGAGAAGTCAAGGGTTCAGATCTGCATCAGAGACTTGACTGGTTTTTCTTGTCCTTCAGATGAGTGTCAGCACAGAGGTTTCAATTGTCACAGTTGCAGGGCTTCCTCACGTTCAAGAACCATAACTGTACAATGACCCTATAAGTGCTGATCAAAAGCCAAGTTTACGCGGCCTTAATCACTAGGATACTTGAGACATCTCCATATGAGTGAAAAATTCTTGAGGGGGATGTTGAAAACCAATACAACCAACCAATTTCAATTTCTTCTTGTTTATCAGATTTTTTATTGTTTATGGGTATAATATGTTTTTGCACCTCTAAATTTCAGATTCCAAGAGCAGTTTTAAAAGTATATATGCATCCAGCAGTAACAAAGGTGACTTATTGCCAGTTGTTTTTGTGTCACCCTGTATGTAGCATGGTGTAGTAATGTTTTTGTTTTTTTTTGTACTTTTGGCTGCTATTGGGTCATTATCTTCACCCATTCCTGACAATGCTATTCTGGTGTGCTGAAGACTTTCTCATCTAAAGCCATTTATATACATGTACTTAATACTAGTGATTAGATGAAAGAGCTGGTAGATAAAGGGTTGTACTAAAATCAGGGTGATGATGTGCACAACAAACGTAGTTTAATATACTCACTCAAAATTTAGTGTGTTGGTATGACATATTACATGTTTTAAGAGAATGGTGCATGACGCATGTGTGTGATGAGTTTCTGCATGATCGGATTGATGGTCAAGCGGCATGTCGTTGTTGGATTGATGCCTAATAATAACTGCTACATTTGTGCTTTACTAAATTTGAATTCTTCACTAAATTTGAATTCTTCTCTCATTGTTTTACATTAATAGAAAAGGCAAAGTATTTATGTAACACAAATTAAAACTTACATTAGTTATGTTTCAGTGTCTTTAACACCCAAGAGCTGATCTCTAACCAATTCTGTGAGACTTGATTTGTATATGCCCATCGTAGGATGGGACCTATTATGATATGGCATTATCCATCTGTCTGTCCATCTGTCCATCCAAGGTCAATGTTTTCCTGACTTTTTTCTGTTATGGTTGAGATCAGATGCTAAAATTTTGACACAAGCTCCCTATAAAGAAGTTGCAGATCATCCAGTTTACACTTCAGTGAGCTCGGGTCACTGTGACCTAGTTTACAGGTAAGACTAGGTAACACAGGTTTCTGGACTTGTTTTCACTAAGGATATACATAAGATTCTGAGATTTGGACACAAGTTTAAATTCCTATCATAGTTACAGACCAAGTTCACACTTCAGTGGGTATGGGTCACTGTGACCTACTTTACAAGTAAGAATAGGTTAAACAAGCTTTCCATGTCTTTAATGCCCCTTTTAAAGAAAGCGACACGTGCACTTAGCCACGGTTGTTCTGCTTTTTTTTAAGAGTATAGTCACGATCTCCATGGTAGAGTACTTGAGTGCAGACCATGAGGTTATGGGTTTGAGTCTCCTTTGAGTCCCTACATTTTTCTTGTCATTCAAAAAAGATAGTAAAAATAAAGTTCCAATTTTCACAGTGGCTGGTTTTCAGCATGTTAAAGCAAAATTGGAATGAAACGGCACCATACACCTTAAATTAACCCTTTCAACCCCAATTATCAAAATGGTATGTTCCTAGATGTTGTCTTGGACCATTCTGTTTGTTCTGTGGTGTTGATAGAGTTAAACTGACTTGTAAGAAAGCTCAGACTTCTCATATGAAAGTCAGGTACATGTAGATATTTATGTACCGGTATATGTATGTACATGTTTTTCTCTATCTTGTAATTTGATTTTAAATGAGCATAATGTTTGCAAGGCTTGATCAATATTAACAGTTGCCAAATGGCTTAGTGCCTACTAAAATATGTTTCAGACCAGAAGCCTACACATTTTTATATGCCCGTTGAATGACAGGACGTATTATAGTATAGCGTTGTCTGTCTGTCCATCTGTCCGCCTGTCCGTTAACTTTTTTTGTCTGGAGCATAAATCTGAAACCGTGCATGATAGATTCATGAAACTTCGTACACATCACGACCATCACAAGGCGCAGTGCATTGTCCAAGAACTGTAACTCTAGCTGCAGTTTTAACAGAGTTATTGCCCTTTGTTAAAAATAATTTTTTTTCCTTTGTCTGGAGCACACAAATTCGTTGTTTTCATTTTATGTCATTTTCCCTGTAACAAAACTTGCAATGGGGGTATGATGTGCCTTAGAGAGGCTCTTGTTACAAGTATAGTCTAATCTTTCCAAGGGAAAGTGCAATTATGGTCACATGCCTCAGGCGGTCACTTTATTCAGGTGATTTGTATAGGAAAAATATACTTTGAGAAAAAAACACAAGAATATAAGACAGGTAGTGCTCTAAATTCGGTAAGTCACTAAGGAAGGTTAAACTTTACTTGCACATTGTGGCTCATAAAAATTTCAGTGTCTGCATAACCTTTATCGTAAGAACAATACGACACATAGTAGGTGAGTAAACTCTCACCCTTGCAGGTAAATTGTGATGACCATGCACTTGCCCCATCAGGCAAATGTATTCCTGAAGAACAAGTTGAGGCCTGATTTGTCTTGATTTTTAAGCTCCCCGAAAAATTTCAGGGGAGCAATATAGTTGCAGCTTTGTCCATCAGTTCGTCTTTCCATCCGGAGCCATATCTCTGAAACCCTTTCATGTTTTTAGGTCATACTTACAAAATAAAATCCCCATGACCCTGGCTTGCGACCTACCTTGTCTCATGATCAAAGGTCAAGGTCATTTTGCAATTTGGACTTAAAATCTTATTTTGCCCATATCTCTTATATCCAGTATTGAGTGACCTAGATGATAATTCACACAAATGTTATTCATGACAAACAAGTATTCACTGACCTTGACCCAAGGTCAAAGGTCAAGTCATTGTCAAATTTTAAGTTTGCCTCGATTAGAGTTGGCCTCGATTAAAGTTGGCCTCGATTAAAGTTGGCCTCGGGGAGTTAACTGATTGCCTTGATTATGATTTGTTTGACAATGAATCTTTCACTCACAGTTAGCATCCAGTTTCCATAGATACCGGTACTTAACAAGAGGCGAGAAGCCTCAAGTCTGCCTCAGTGTTTTAGGTAATCATTCAAGTAGCCTCAGTGCACTTTCCTGTCAAAGGTTTCAATCTGGGTCAGACAAAACTGTCTGTCAAACAGTCAGCCGTTATTACTTAAATATATTTACTGTGACCTTTATTATAAAATGTGCTTGTAAGCCCGGCCAATGCTCTAACCTTAAGGCCACTGCAATAGTCACAGTTATGCACCCTATTTTTAGTCATGGACTATTTTGTAAGAGACTTTTAATAAGATATCTGTAAAGTGTTATGGTTATATAGGTCCTGCTGATTTTTTTGTCGATCTGCTTTCTTGGGTGCCATTGTCATGCTTTTCAGATGGACCAATGGCTATCACCGTCGGCTAATACTGCTTCCCTATTGGTTGATCTGATGGAACATTAAATTATCACTTGCAACCTGTGTGGCAAAGTATCTGAATGTTGTTTATTGCATGTTAGCTATCGTAATTACAGATAATTATCATTTTTCATGGGTTTGATGTTAAAGACTCAAACTTCTTCATGTGATTGCTTGTATATTCAGCTCTCATAATGTATATTTGAAAATCGTGGAAGTCAACCTGGCCTAGGAAATTAAGTCGATGGATATTATGAAATTAAATTTGCATGTAATGATTTAATTCAATATCTTTCTAGCATGTACTAAGAAAGATGCATTTTATATTGTATGTGATTATATATGCACTGTCAAAAATGTTGTCACTTCAAAATTATGTGCAACTGTGCATGCTGGTATAGGCCTACTGTTGTTTTTAGTATTTCTTGCATTGTATTGCATATGCTATCAGTTTCGTATTATCATTATATACATATGGCAATAATAACTTATTTGTAAACAACTAGTAGTTCGACGGCAATGTTAAATGTCATTAGCATAGGCAATATTTCTTGCCCTTCACTGGCATACAGTGATATCTGAATCCACGTAAGAGAAAGGTTCTTGAGTAGGACGTTAACCCTTTCAACCCCAAGTATCAGAATGGTATGCTCCTTTCTATTGTCTGGACCAGTCTATTTTGGTCTGTGGTGTTGAAAGGGTTGAACACCAATATAACCAACATGTTATATGCAGTTTGAATTTATTATATATACTTAAAGTCTTAAACACAAAGTTCATCAAAGGTAGCCATGCACTTTTGCCAAATGGATTTGAACCCATGACCTCATGATCTGAGGGCAAGTATGCCTTAAACCATGGAGCCAGGATGGCTTACAATGGATTTTAGGAATAATGATATATTACAACCTGCAGACAGTGTTTTTACATCTTAACCCTTTGAACACCTCAGACTGAAATGGACTGGTCTTAAGACAAAAGAAAAGACTATACCATTCAAATACTTGGGGTTGAAAGGGTTACTAATAGACATTCTGGTTCCATATGAAATCAATTGTTCTGGCTACACATGATGATAATGATATGATCTAGGTCGATTAATTTAGCACTCAGCGTCTTGGGGGCATATAGACTGATTAAGTAGCATGCTGAGATGTACAGAGGATGGTGTTGATTAGTACAATGCATTAGACAAATGTGCTGATTAATGTATATACATGTATACACTGTATCCATGGATCAAATTGTTGATGATCAGCATCCAAACAGCTGTACATAGATACAGATAATTACATGTACAGTGTAATCAGAGACGTATATAACACAGAGACTATCAGCCTATCAAACTCTCGCGTGATCACAAGCCCGCTATTCTTCTCAACTATCTAGACGAGATCAGGCTTTTATAGAAAAGTAAAGGACGAAATACCTTGCCAATTAGCGTCAAACAGTTAGCAATAATAACAGTTGTATAACAACACATTTTGATGCAAATAGGGACTCAATAAATCTTGATTGACTGATTACGAACAAGCATAGAAATCTCATCTTTCAAAAGAGCGTTCAGAACACCACGGTAAATAAGTTATCCATATACATGTATGTTAACAATGAAAGGCACCGATCGTCACTTCCGTCGTGAACGACGAATCAGTAGATAGAATAGTAAGTTACCTGAGTCTCTGTGTTATATACGTCTCTGGTGTAATGTATGTATATATATAAACATATTGCACCTGCAGGGCCAATGAGTTTTACTTGAATGACTCGATCCATGCAGGAGTCTTTTGTACAGATACCATGATGAAATACAGTCCATGGAATCCAATTGTATTGAACCCTGAGATAGACATGTAACATGTACAGTAGAGTCAGTTTATATAATGAATATAGGCTTAAATTGAATTCATTGCTATAACGAAGAGGAATAAAATCCCTGAAAACAATTACTATTTATCTATTTGTGTAGTAAATATTGATGCTTAAAACAAAGGATTTGTCAAAAATAAATCGATCCCCTTTGACTTTGTCAATCAACTCCATCCAGTCCACTGTATGCCTGTATTGAAATCTTGCTTAATTTGAAATCATTTCATTATTGTCCAGATAAATTATACTTTAATTGTTACTCTCTTATAACCCAGTTATTTTGGAAAACCTGTTTATTCGAATGTTACTATCTTATAACCCAGCTATTTTGGAAAACCTGTTTATTCAAAAGAAAAGTATAGTGCTCTTTGGTTTTAATATATTTGGGTCCCACTGCATGCACAGGGAGATGGAAATCTACAGTGCATGCATATTGGATTTATAACCCCCCCCCCCCCCCCCCAAAAAAAAATAAATTCAAAATTTCCTGTTCCCTTCCTTGCAGACCAATATTTGAAGGAACTATAAAAATTAATTGACAAGTCCTAAGCCAGTCTTGTCATGTTTCATCTTACAACCAGCAGAGCTCTATTATCACTTCTTTGTGATAATGTCTCAGTCTCTCCCCGTTTTAGTGTATATCACACACAATTCCTTTTGTAAATCGGGAGATATCAAACATGAAGGTAAGATATTTGGCTGCGTAACTTCTTTTTTTTCTCATTTAAAGGTTAAAGGAAGAAATTTCTGGGTTTTTTTTTGGGGGGGGGGGGGGGGGGGGGGGGGAGTTTTCCTATTATTTCTTTTGACTCCTTATAATGGTGAAAATTACATGTGCCATAACAGTCAAAAAATATTTGCCCCAATGTTTTGTTTTTTTTTTCCATATGAAAATAATTTTGAAAATCATCTTGGTAATACATGGACATGTACAAATGTAATCTAAAATTTTAAAAGAATCAGACAAAATTGAAGAAATTGAAGTAATGAGAATTTCGCTAAAATTATAAAATGCTTATTTGCAAACAGCAAAAGGTACATTGTATGTTTTTCTGGTAGAGAAAATTTGCTTAAATTCTGTCATTGCTGCAGACTACTTTAGGGCTGGTGATTTACATTCAGGATTTAAAATGTGCACTTTATATATATATTTAATTTTCAGTATTGAATAACATTATTATTACTCATTGATATTTTGAAATTTTCATTTATATAAAAAAAAGGAAAATCTGTATTTCTAACCCCCCTCCAAAATGGAGAATGCTAGGCATGAGCTTTTGTTATTCATAGAAAATTATTATTACTTATTTAATTTTGAAATTTTCAAAAAAATCAGTTTTGTAGAATACAGAATTTTTATAAAACTTTTGTCTGTAACTGCAGTAAACTAGACATAAGCATTTGCAATTTGTCAGTTAGGATAGAAAACAATTAATTGCCTCAGTATTATCAAAGTATCCTGTGATGAATATTTTTGCATCTCCGTCTGTTTCTTTTTATGCCCCCATGACAGAAAGTTGGGGGAAGATTGGGGGGCATATTTTCAAATCCCTGTTTGTCCATTTATCTGTATAAAGGGTTTTCTCCTGCTTTTTCCACCTACAGTTTTTGAGTTGTATCACTTTCATCTTTTTCTGGATGTTTAAACATATAATGAAATAGGATTTAGCCCAAACTGATTCAAAACAGTTCATGTCTCTAAGTTTGTGAATCAGTTGCATGTTTCTCTTAGTGACATCATCTGAA
>JACSZP010059105.1:0-14347 GCA_016161895.1 Pinna nobilis | reverse complement strand
AGGGAAAAAATCCGACCCCTCCTTTGAAAATTGTCTAGATCCGCCTATGCAGAATGCATTTTTATCAGCTTAATTAGGGGTCGAAAAACAAAAGGCTAGAAAAGGAAAAACAACGTCTGTCCCTCTCTTAGGCCCAACTGATAAAATGAGCAGTACCAGAGACATATATAACTTATGTATAGGCCACGTAGGCCATATGTATGTATGTACATACATGTATAGGCCATACGTATCTGGCAGTACTGACCTAAGTATCATATATAGACCAATATAATATGTAGTTACAAATGTAGTAGGGCCTAGATATCCTACTTTGCAAATTCAAGGCCGGGTCTGGAACCCCTGAGCTCCCTTTGGTTGGTAAAGGATATCCGCACATATGTAGCATACTTGTACACAGACCTTTTATTTCATAGTTCATTGTTGCATCATATGCGTGGGTCTGGGGGGGGGGGGGGGGGGGGGGGGGNNGGGGGGGGGGGGGGGGGGGGGGGGGGAGGTGTCGGAGGAGGTCCGGACATCCCCCCCTCTCTTGGAAAAATCCGCGCATGACTTGATGACTTAATTAAACAAGTTTTTGTTTTTGTTTGAATTACAGCGTTTTCTTCCGGGTATTTCTCTTTTACTGTTGTGCGATAGAAATGTTGGAACTTAATGATTTGGACCAACGAAGGCTTATATTCGTAGTTCTAAACGTAAATTATAGGGCCTAAAGAGTTCACGATTAAGGCAGCCTATTTACTGAATGGAACGTTGCACATGCGCAGTATGTTGTTTACAACATTTTGCTAAATACCACGTGACGCAATATGGCTCCCGATAAGTGCCCGTCCTTGGATAACATCTGACATATTACAGAAAAACACGTTACTTCCTACATCTATGAGTATGGGTATGACACAATTGACTTAATCCAGGAAACGGCTTAATGAACATACATGCACTCGCTTCAGATTACTCCGAATCTTGCACCGATCGCAACACCCGTCAGTGCCACATGAAGGCCTAACTCAACTCTCCCGAAAAT
This sequence comes from Pinna nobilis, assembly GCA_016161895.1. Lineage (NCBI taxonomy): Eukaryota > Metazoa > Mollusca > Bivalvia > Pterioida > Pinnidae > Pinna > Pinna nobilis. The sequence goes on along the minus strand of JACSZP010059105.1, from coordinate 13,320 downwards.
GACTGAAAATGAAATAGGCCTAGATACTCAAAGAGCCTTTATGGCTATATGAGATGGCTCGTAAGGGTGTGCGTAGGTGTTTGACAACTGATAATGACACTGTTTAGCGTTATAACAAACAGAGCTATTTATTGAAATCCTGATTTATTTTTGTACAGATGTTATCCACCAGATGTATTATCTGATGTGCTACATCTCGCACCTGTTGGTACTCGGTTTGGTACCCAATTTATGCAGTCGACCGAGGTAGGGTCTAATGAATCTGTACGAACTGAGATGCATAATTCCCCATATTTGTTAACCATATTACATGTATTTTACTGGCATGTAGTTGCTATTTTTTACTTCTTTAATAATGATGTGAGTAGACCTACCTGCTATTTTGTGTTATTTTATTATGATGCCAGTACCGGCTATTCTATATGTTATTTGATTACCTGTATGATGCCAGTACCTATTATTTTTACATGTTATTCAATAATGATATGAGACCTGCTGTAATTATATGATTTTAATCATTAGCAGTATGAGCAGTGACCATCACAGACATGACAGGAGTAGCGTCAGTGCCTCATTTACATGTATCACCACCCAGCTACTAATGAGGACCAGGTTATGATAACATCTACAATGGATCCATTTGACAACAGAGATAGTGCCAGTATATCTAGACTCTCCATGATCACATTTGAACTACCTGGCTCTGATATTCAAAGATGTGGCTATCTAAAGAAACTGAAGGTAAATATTTGTTTTGAACATAAAAGTATCAAAATGTTTAATGCTGAGGAAAACTAACACTTCACATACAATGCAGGCTTATAAACTTCACTGACCTGCTTCAGTTTTTGTTGCATATTTACCTTAGTACACATGTTTAATTTGATTCACATATAAATTCATTGGAGGTACCATGGTAGACTTTGGACCTAAATTCTCGGAATTTGTCATTGACTCACCTGTAAAATCTGGCATAGAATCTTTGTGAAATAAACACATCCATCATGTCAACAATATCCAGGGAGAGAATTCAGTATTAGTGAATACCTATCTAAAGGTTACCAGTTTTTAGCATCTGTTAACCCATTTTTCAAAACAGGTTAACACCTGTTTTTTTTTTTTATCTACAGTTATAAGTCTACCACATGTACACACTGTACATGTACATCTTTTCTGATTAAAGCTACCTAGGCTAGCTATACAATATACCTTTCCTTCCACTGAAATATGAATTTAACATTTTGGAATGAGTTTACCATGCGTTTCTCTTTTTCAAGAACACAACATCATGTGTTTCTGAATAATTGATTTAATAATGTTACTTCTGATGGTTTGTGAAGTCAAAGAATTTATCAAACCATAGTAGAAGTATCATGTTTTTAATTCAAAAGTTTTATATGGGCATATATTGATTAATATTTTTAGAAAAATAGATAAAACATATTTGATACTCAGAAACACTAAAACTTTTTCAGCAAACTCATGAAGTGTTTTGCATAATCTATAAATATTTTAGGCATTTCGTTGACATAGATTGATTTATCAAACATTTTCCTACTGCAACGCCTTATTATTTTTTTTATACTGTGTTTAGAAGTAAAGAAAACAATGAATAAACATACATAGTATCATCGCCCATGTAAATCTTCCGTAAGGAATCACAACATTATGCTTTCTGGAATCACAGTACCAACGTTTTGATCCCACGCGGTGGTGAATAAATGTAGAATAGAGCAGACCTTTGTATCTTGTTTCATTGATATCACCTAAGATATGTCAAATATAGCGAAAGATGGATCATTTGCCCCAAAATCAAACCTGGTAACCCATGCCTAACCTGAACTATTATTCGTTGCTTGATTTCCATCCTGGATGTCATAGTATGTATAAAATTACAAATATACTAATATAGTGGAGTTACTGCTATTGCCGGATATAAGGAACGCAACAACGTTTCATAAAAGCTAATCCAGTTAATTTTAAGAACTGAAAAGAGCTTGAAGGAAGAGAAAAAATGTAACAAATGGACTAATACTTAAAAACAATACCAAACAATCCAATGCATTTGCACCTTTTGAAGAAATTCTGTTAAGATAGGTTTCCTTCAAAATAGTGACTACAGCATACAGAACCGTAATTCTAGATTTTCCCAGAATTTAATAATTTAATTTACATGATAACATTTATAGGCACGTCACCTAACTTCGGGGCACTCCTAAGTTCGGGGTAAATGTTTTCATATAGATAGTATGTCATTTGTACACTGAACATTTGACCTATGGCTGGTGTCTGTGGAACCCTAACGTAATCAGTCCATTGCTGATGAAAAACCAATTTTCTTTGCCGTATAAATTGCAAGTAACATAATATCCCAAAAGATGATGAAAAGCAGCAACAGGCGTTGTCAGTTGTTCATATCAATTTTCTATTCCTTTAAAAATACATCTGAAATTGATGTTTTTGCAATATAGCATTCCTGGAAGAATGCATGTTCTCACTATAAACAATCATGGCGGTTGTGATACGATAAACCCCAATGTAGGAGTGTACCTAATGAATATTAATAAGTCTGTTTCTGTTGCCCCAAACTTGGGTTACTCCCCTTTGAGGAAGTGCTGATGGACATGCAGAGTTTAGATGCAGCTCAATCAAAATTTAACGGAATATATGTGGAAGAAATTACTGCCTTTTGTAAAGTAAAGTCAGGTGTAATTGTTGAAGATATATATCTTCTGTAGTATGCCGTAAAAAAAATCATTTCATTCATCAGAACGTTAAATACCTCGAAATATGGTGATGCTAGCCTACCAGAGAAAATAAAGTTCTGGCTAATATACTACTCTGACATTAACATTCACAGTGTTATATAAACTATAAACTAAACATGCACACATGCAAAAACAAAGCATCACAAATAATGGCATATCTACAGATTTGTCAAAATAAAGTTCTGCAAAAAATTTCCGGATTTTCAGTAGGCCCTACTTAAAACTAAAAATAGATTGGACAGTTATAAGTATTATTGTCATTTTATTGCTTTACATTATAATTTTGCTGATTGGCAGCAATTTTAAATTTGATGAGCAAGTTTTGGCAGAAAATTTTAATTTGATGAGCAAACTTCTGTCACGAAAAAAAAAATCAGACCTGAGAATTTTACTCAGTGTTGACCCATTCAAGAACTGAAAATGTGATTTATTTTTGATTTGGAAAACAAAATAAGTTTTGAACAATTTTGAAGTGTCTAATTTACCAGGCACTTAAATTTTCAGCAGTTAAGATGACTTTATACCAGCAGGTACATAGGGATATTAACTAAACTGTGTAGTATGCAGACACATACATAGCAAGGACAGTGTCTATTGTGTGATATGTCCAGGTTCATATCAGCAGCAACAAACTCTATAGTATTGTAGCAGGAATACCTAGACAATGACTGATTATGTCTACAATATATAGTATATTAGCAGGAACACGAAGACAATGACTGATACGTCTACTTTTTATATAGTATAGTAGCAGGAACACCTAGACAATGACTGATACATCAACTATATATAGTATAGTAGCGGGAACATCTAGACAATAACTGATACATCTACTTATATATAGTATAGTAGCAGGAACACCTACATGTAGACAATGACTGATAGGTCTACTATATATAGTATAGTAGCAGGAACACCTAGACAATGACTGATACATCAACTATATATAGTATAGTAGCGGGAACATCTAGACAATAACTGATACATCTACTATATATAGTATAGTAGCAGGAACACCTACATGTAGACAATGACTGATAGGTCTACTATATATAGTATAGTAGCAGGAACACCTAGACAATGACTGATGCATCTACTATATATATTATAGTACAGTCAAGCAACGATTTTCCGGACTGTATGGGAGACATACAAAAAGTCCGGATAATTGGTCGTCCGGATAATCGATTTTTTGGTATAAGCCTAATGTACATGTACTGTTGTCACATTATTAGTCAGCTTTTACATCCCAGTAGAAAGTGTTGCAATTATAATCTTCATTGTCAGAATTGAACATAATAAAATATTTGCACCTTCTTTTTTATTTATCATTATTTTATCAGCTTGTTTTATTTTCTCGTTAACAATGCATGGACAGTTATGCAAATCGGCACCTTCCGCCTTCACATCCTTGCTATGTGTACTGAACCGCATAGATCAACACTACACAAGCTGAGTTATAATAAACATCATGGTTCTTCCTTTGCAAATTTCAAAACAATTAATGGCTTCACTAATTACTTGCTTAAATAGGTTAATCCAGTCTAATAAACAATCGGCATTGGAACACACTGCAATGTACGTAATCAGCACAAACTGCGTGGCCCTGATTGAGCATATGAGCAGAGACATAATGTCTCTGATATGAGTAAGAGCTCCTACATGTAGATTATCCATATTCAGGGCCGCAACTCAATCAGTAACTGAACAGAAAAGATTCTAAAAACAGCAGTGATGCAAGAGTGGATGATTGACTTCGGACTTGGTGATAACATCGTATATTTCTAATCAACACAGTTACATGTAGTCAACAAACTCAAAAAGAGGTACTCAAATGTTTTTAACCACAGATAGAATAAAAAACAAATTACGCAAAGATATTTTTTGCAATAAATGTACGAATCTTCTCTGAAAAAAAATATCTGGAAAAAATGGGGGACATAAGATTTGTCCGTACGAGCGAACAATCCGGATAATCGGCGTCCGGATAACCGGCGCTTGACTATAGCAGGAATACCTAGACAATGACTGATACATCTACTATATATAGTATAGTAGCAGGAACACCTAGACAATAACTGATACGTCTACTATATATAGTATAGAAGCAGGAACACCTAGACAATGACTGATACATCTACTATATATAGTATAGTAGCAGGAACACCTAGACAATGACTGATTACGTCTACAAATAAACTTCTACTATATATAGTATAGTAGCAGGAACATCTACTGATTACGTCAAACATCTAATGAATTTGTAGGCCTACTCTTACATCTAGTGGGCCAAATATCTAATAAAACACATATATTGATATAATAAGCAAATTCAGTGCTATAACGAAGAGGAATAAAGTCCCCGAAAAGAATGACTATTTATCTATTTAGGTAGTAAATTCTGATGCTTAAAACAAATGATGCCTATAACGAAGAGAAAAGTCAATCCCCTTTGACTTTGTTATAGACCAACTCCACTGTATAATAATAAGTATACACATTAGGAAGGAAAAGAAAGCCAAAGGCTTATTTAAATTTCTCTCCAGGTAGACATCTTACCAGCCATGTATGTTTTTAATTAATAACAAAACAGTAATGAAAAAGAAATATAAGTGTATGTACAAAGAAGGAGTGATAGGAAAAAGACAGGGGGGAAACTGATGTTGTTCAACTGTGATCTATGAGTTGTTAACAATTACCTGTTAAGTATAACAGCAACATCATCAAATAAAAAAAAATGAATGTAATAGATTCGAAGACATAAGTTATATATATGTTTCTGGTAGAATGAAATGAAAGTGAAAATGGAATTGAAAGTGTAAGTGGTGAACAAGATTGTATAGGTTTATTGGATATTGAGTGAGTGAACTCATTCATATGTACATATACAAGTATATACTTATATCCAATGTACATATACATGTAATTGATTGATACTTCATGTACTTTATGCATTTACTCTATTTAAATGAGTTATGAAGATATTTTTTTTTGTAGATCTATAATCATAAAAATGAAAATAAAAGTGATATGACCTGTCTACCTTGACACCATTGAGAATTCCTATACATAAATTGACATATTTCATGTTGTAACCATATGACTAACAAACTAATATAAAGACTGCAGACACAATGAAAATATAAAGGCATGTGTAGTCTGTAATTTTGTCCTTTGCAGACTATGAAGAAAAAGTACTTTGTCTTGAGGTCAACATCAAGCAGTGGTCCAGCAAGACTGGAATATTATGATAGCGAGAAAAAGTTCAAGCAACCTGGTCATCTGCCTAAGCGTGTCATCCATCTCCACACGTGCTTCAACATCAACAAGAAATGTGACACACGACAAAAGAATGCCATTGCATTATACTTAAAGGACGAATGTTTCTCAGTTATAGCTGAAGATGCAGATGACATGCAGAAGTGGTTAGACTTACTACTGGAGTACCAGATGGAATATGTAGATGATGTTCATGGTCCATACACACATTATGGTAGGTCTTGTGAATATGTGAGTCCTCATACACTTTACGGCAGGTCTTGTCAGTGAATTCTCTTGTAAATGAGTCAGTCCATACACACATTATGGTACGTCTTGTGAATGAAGTCACTTGTACATATGTCAATCCATAAACAATTACGGTATATCTTGTCAGTGAATTCACTTGTACAAACGTCTGCTCATGTACACTTATGGTATGTCTTGTAAACATATCAGTCTATATGCATTGTACACATCTTGGCCCATATAGCCTACACAAAATGGAAGTTTTGTACCAAGGGCTGGCCATGACAGGTTGAGTGTAATTGATGTAGAATCCCCCCTCCCCTCCCCTCCCCATGTGTCAGTATCTCTACTTGTCATATAAAACATTTAGCAAAGTCTGAAAAAAATCATTTAACAAAAACAAATTTGATCAATGAGAACCAAATTGTACGTATATTTTGTTAAAACAATTATAATTAGGCCTAATTCAACACAGACTGAAGAAAAGTTAATGCATACTTTTTCAATTATGTTGATAACATTTTGATTGTCACCTTCAAGGAGGATTAAGATATTGGTATCTGAAAATCGTACATATTACATCAAATGAATATGAATTTTATGGCTTATCTGTGTAGATGTGATAAAACGTGCACATTAACATGCACACACTCCTCTACCAGTAAGACTTTCATGAGTAATCTCAATGCCTTTCACGGGAGGATTTTTAGAATTGCCATAATTATGCTTATCACATTTAAGAAGAATTAAAATCAATTGTGTACTGGCATTTGTAAATATTTAACTATTGCTTACTTTGTGTTAGGAACAATGAATTTATATTGTGAGTGTTGGTCAGCTGTCTTATCTATACCTTGTTACATGTAGATATATTGTGAGTGTTGGTCAGCTTCCTTATCTTCAGTATGTGTATATCTATACCTTGTTACATGTAGATATATTGTGAGTGTTGGTCAGCTTCCTTATCTTCAGTAGGTATAAGTCTTTAGCTTGAGTTCAGATTGATGTTCATTTCATATCATATTTATATCATTGTAGATTTCATCTGGCAGGTAGCAGTCAAGCCAAAGGGGTTGGGGACAAATAAGCAGCTGTGTGGGAACTTCCGTCTTTGTCTGGGGGACACCTGTGTGTCTTTTATAAGGAACTACTCAGATAGGGTGGAACTGGAAATACAGGTAACAGCTGCTCAGTCAAGCCATTTTAATCTGGATGCTTCACCTTTCGGACAAAATTACATGGGAACAGAATTTTTGTATAGCACCGGTCATTTTATAAGTGTTGTTTGGGTAATCTTAAACAAAGGCATCTGGATTGATGCACTGTATCCACCATTGTTCACTGTTTCATTCATACCTGACTGAAAATGAGCCAGGAGTGTAGCCATAAATAGCAAGATATGGGCCAGGATTGTAGCCATATATACAATGTAAGTAACATGGATATAGGCACTATCATGTACCAGTTGTCAAGGGTATCCTTGATACAGATGATTCAGCACTGACACACTTGTTACATAGCTGAGCCGGTAAAAAGTCATGGATGAATAACGATAAATGATATTGTCATGAGGTCAAAGATACTGAAATGACCAATTTTCGGCAAATTTGTCTACATTGTACAAACACATGGTTTTTTTTTTTTTAAAAGTTGCAGGAACTAATGCATGAATAATATTTACAATATTTCAAGGTCATGAGGTCAAAGGTTGTTGGCTGTAAAAGTACTAATTTGACAAATTTTCTGCAAATCTGTCAACATTTTGTTTAGGCGTATGTATGATTAACTTGTGCAGACAAATATGCGGATCAGTTTTAGCTAAGAACCAAGATCAAACATCAAGAAACACATGGAAAAACTTTGTTAAGATGACCTTTAAGACCCTTTAGACCTTTGTCTGAACATATGACAAATTGTGATAGACTTAATACTATTCTGAGTTAACTTAATTTCCATATGCTAAAACATACTTCTCTACAGTAATCAGAGGATTCTGAGTGACTCAAAACCTTTTGAACAATCAATTGGGAAAAAAGCATGCAGATAAACAGGACTTAACTGTACACCAGATATGGATTTTAGAATCGTTGATCCCATTTTTCAGCTTAAGAGTATAAGGAGATGTGGTCATTCAGATGGATTTTTCTTTATGGAAGTTGGACGATCAGCTCCTACTGGAGAAGGACAACTGTGGATGCAAGTGGAGGATTCTACTATTGCCCAGAACATGCATGAGGTTTTGTTAGAGTAAGTTCAAAGGTCACATCTATCTTTTGGTCCAGTGTTTGTATTTACCTCATGGACAGTTATACTTATTTGAATTTGATTAAACAGTCCCACATTTATGCTGAGTATCCCCATGAAGCAAATTTGAAAAATAATGGTAAAGGTTTGTAAGTTTTTCTCTTTTTGGTACCTCTTTGGCTAAATTATGGTGCATTGCACTTTAAATCATCAGGTTTCTCATCGCTAGCCAGTGCAGGTTTTAGCTGCTCTGGAACTTAAGTTGATTCATGTGAGAAAGTTTTTCACCGACGGTTAATGGTCTTCCCTTAGTTCATTCATAAGCAACTCATTGCCTCACTAGATATTGAGTAAGCATCCCTTATCTGGACAATTGAAAGTATTCAGATTAACAGGACTCTACGATACACCATTATATTAGATTAACAGTCCTCTACAATACATCATTGTATTAGATTTACAGGACTCTACGATACACTATTGTATTAGATAAACAGTCCTCTACAATACATCATTGTATTAGATTAACAGGACTCTACGATATACCATTGTATTAGATAAACAGTCCTCTACGATACACCATTGTATTAGATAAACAGTCCTCTACGATACATCATTGTATTAGATTAACAGGACTCTACGATACACCATTGTATTAGATAAACAGTCCTCTACAATACATCATTGTATTAGATTAACAGGACTCTACGATACACCATTGTATTAGATAAACAGTCCTCTACAATACATCATTGTATTAGATTAACAGGACTCTACGATACACTTATTGTATTAGATAAACAGGACTCTACAATACACTATTGTATTAGATAAACAGGACTCTACAATACACCATTGTATTAGATAAACAGTCCTCTACAATACATCATTTTATTAGATAAACAGGACTACAATACACTATTGTATTAGATAAACTGGACTCTACAATACACTATTGTATTAGATAAACTGGACTCTACAATACACTATTGTATTAGGTAAACAAGACTACAATACACTATTGTATTAGATTAAGATTAATAGGACTCCACAATACACCTTTGTATTAGATAAACATGACTACAATATACTATTGCTTTAGATAAACAAGACTACAATACACCATTGTATTAGTTTATACAGTCTCTACAATACACAATCATTTTAGATCAACAAGACTATTTTACACAATTGAAATAGATTATAAGGACTCTACAGTACACAATTGTATTAGATTAGTAGGACTCTACAATATACTGTTCCGTTAAATTTAGATTAATAGGACTCTACAATACACCTTTGTATTAGATAAACATGACTACAATACACCCTTGTAATAGAAAATAAAGATTCTACAATACACCCTTGTAATAGATTAACAGAGCTCTACAATACACCATTGTATTAGATTAACAGGACTCTACAATACACCCTTGTGTTAGATTATAAGGACTCTACAATACACAATTGTATTACATTAACAGGGCTCTACAATACATCCTTGTGTTAGATTATAAGGACTCTACAATACACAATTGTATTAGATTAACAGGGGTCTACAATACAACCTTGTAATAGATTATAAAGATTCTACAATACACCATTGTAATAAATTATAAGGACTCTACAATACACAATTTTATTAGTTTAACAGGGCTCTACAATTCACCATTGTAATAGATTATAAAGATTCTAAAATACACAATTGTATTAGATTAACAAGGGTCTACAATACACCCTTGTAATAGATTATAAAGATTCTACAATACACCATTGTAATAGATTATAAGGACTCTACAATACACATTTGTATTAGATTATAAGGACTCTACAATACACAATTGTGTTAGATTTACAGGACTTTGCAAAACACCATTGTATAAGATTATGGGGACTCTTCAGTATAGCATTCTATTAGATTTAGGTAGATAGGACTCTACAATACACCATTGTATTAGATTAACAGGACTCTTCAATACACTATTGTATAAGATAAACAGGACTCTACAGTACACCTTTTTATTAGATAAACATGACTACAATTCACAATTGTATTAGATTTAGGTTAACAGGACTCTACAATACACCATTGTACTCAGATTAACAGGACTCTACACTATTGTATTCAGATTAACAGGACTCTACATTACACTATTGTATCAAATAATCAGGATTCTACAATACACCGTTGTAGTATGTGAACACTATTGTTTTAGATTAACAGGACTTTACAAGACACTATTGCATTAGATTTAGAAACCCACTTTTCAGCTAGGATAAGGAGGTTTATGTGGGAAGTGCCATTGATCTCTCCCTGAGTTTATCTGTAGGCAGGCTATCTTCCACCAGGTGAAATATATACCTGAAAGATTATTGTGACATGAAACCAAAGAACAGCAACAAAACATAACCAACAAAAAATAAATTCAAAACAAATATTTCTTATCAGTATTACTTATAATGATAAGTGGTATGGCAGTGGACCTGTAGAACAGTTAATCTGGAACTGAAGGGGAAAACCATGTTAACTGTAATGTTTTGGATGTTTGGTCACTGAAACCATGTGGTAACTTGGCACAGGGCTTTTTCTCACAAGTTTAGTAACATGGCCCATTGCATTTGACTTCGGAATTGTATGGCATTTTGACAAAAAATTGAGATTTCTTACAAGCCATAAGGGTTCTTATACGACTTGTAAATATCAAAACAAAGCCCTACTTTTCACTTACCGGTACTTTTTTTATGATAAGATTTATGAATCCAATATACCAGTAAACTGAACTTGTGATTTTTGGCAACACATTGCCTGATTTTCATTTTCATTGTCATGATTGGGAATTTTTGGTTGAAAATTGGGAAAAAGAAATATGATTTGCAATTGGGAACAAAGCCCAATATTGGCTATAAATTTTGCAGAAAAGCACTGTGGTAGCATTACTCTACATGACTAATGTAGTCAATAAGTTACAAAGTACCTGGATAACTTTCATTTACTAGCGCTTCGTCTTCATTATTCACCTTTTTTCTAAAGTTCAATGAAGAGACCAAACATAGAACGAGAATCAAATTTCCGTCAGAGGAGTTGTACAGGAAGTTCCATGACAAACAGACCACGTGACTTTGAGTCTGAACACCAGGATCAGATAAGGGATAGATCTGGAAGTGAAAGCTGGACACAAGGGTAAGAAATCACACTACTGCAGCATCAACACACACAATTTTAACCTAGGTTATATCTTTTGAACCAGAAAAGATATGGCTCTCATATTTTAGGGTTTTCATTTCACGACCAAGGCCTTTTGGCATAATGACCTTAGACTTTGACCTAATCTGAAAACTTTAATCTATTGTTAGCATATCCTTTGACAAGCTTTGTTGTCTTCGGATAATCTTGTAGTTAAAATGTTTTCATTGACCATTCGACAGACGAATATCATGCAGTACCCCTCTTTAGATTTCTTCTCCAGAACCTTGGCGTGTATTGAAAAACCAGTTGTACCTGAGTGATGTAGAAAAATGTTGTTTTTGTTCCATCCAGAAATAAGATTTTTATGCCCCCGAGATTGAAGATTCAGGGGGGGGGGGGATATTGTTTTTGGTCTCTGTCTGTTTGTCTGACAGTTTGTCTATCTGTTTGTCTGTCTGTTTGTCTGTCTGCACACATGGTTTCCATCAGGTAACTCGGAAACTTTTCATCAGATTTAAACAAAATTTGGTGTAAGGGTTTATATCAGTAAGATCTCGAATAAGTTCGATAATAACCGAAATCTGTCAATATTCGCTATAGTTATAGGACTTTAAATCGTAAAAATAGGTCATTTTTCCATTTTGTCAAATAACTTGAGATTTTTTCTTCAGATTTGAACAAAATTTAGTGTATTGCTTTATATGAACAAGATCTCTGAGGAGTTCGATAATGGCCAAAATCGGTCAATATTTGCCAGAGTTATGGGACTTTAAAATCGTCTAAATAGGTAATTTCTCTGTTTCCATCAAATGGCTTAAGATATTCTCATTTGATTTGAACAAAATTTGATGTATTGCTTTATATTAATCAGATCATTACCTTCCATTATCATTCTGGACAAAAATTGGCTTCTGCCACATTTCAGTGTAACTTGTGTCTTCTGATACATTGCTTTCATATTTGGCACATGTATCCCTAATGACAAGGCATTTAAAAAGTGCCATTTATTTGATTGTCTGAGCCTTCACGAATGGCTTACCACTCGGGGGCATAGTGTTTCTCAAACACATCTTGTTTTCTTGTTTTTTTTTTCCTTTCTTTTTTTTTTCTTTTTGGACTTTATCATTTTCTTTACACTTTTGACTTATATCTTTGATTTCTCACTATCTTCATGTTGCATAGAAGAGCAATATAGGCTCATTTTGACTTCATGTTAATTCTTACTGTTTAAATTGACATTATTGAACTGAAATAAAGATTTAGTGACACTGGGTTTGGAGGCCTCATCTGATGGGATATTGCTCAAGATTAAGAGAAACAAGGTTATTATATCCCAGATCTATCATTGACAATTACAATCTAATTTTCAGAAGTCCACGTAGAAGAGTCCCAGAAAACAAGCGTCCAAATACTATGTGTGGATACAGACCTCAAAGTTTTATGCAAGATCACATTTTTTCAACCAGCCCTCTGAGGTAAAGATTGTTTCTGTACTGCATGAGTAGTACTCTATATTTGTTTATGTTTGGTTATCTTGTAAGGTTACCTGGGTAACTATTGGTTATTATGTGGGTATGTATCATGTATTATCCATGGTTATCTTGTAAGGTTACC
>JACSZP010059091.1:0-12676 GCA_016161895.1 Pinna nobilis | reverse complement strand
ACCAACGACAACACGATCTGAAGACGAACCACTGAGCCACGGCGGATCGTGTAGTCCATGGCATGCCACATTATGTCTAGATGCTGGCGACATTGTGCTTCGTTAGGAATCCACTACGTATAGAGTATACCTGTATAGGTACAAAAACAACCAGAAGCTATGCTTACAAACTCACACATAATATAAACATATGATCGTGATACGCGTAGCGTGACGGTATGCAGATGATGACGTCATGTTACGGCCAATTAATGCGGTAATTATTATGTGTCTTGTCGCACCAATACAGTAAAACTACGACAAAATTTAACGTAAAAAGACATCAAGTTGCTATATTTTAACTTGATGCTAAATTATTCTTAAGTAAACTATAGTGATGAAATGGTACTTTGAAATTAATGACGCGTTCATAAAATACCGGGCAATTAATTTCACGGTGTTTTAATTATATACTACAAGCGGAGTCCTTGACGTGGAATTTAAGCGTACGAGTACACAAGAAATCACGGAAACCCGTAGCTAAATACAGTCTACCTTTTTTCAGAGAAATATAAAAGTAAAATATGCCGCGTTTGGAATTCAAATCCTTGACCTACCAGGCGGAAAATGATTCTGCCAACGTCCAAACAAGAAATACGTAGACTGCAGGACACATTTGCACTTGCAACTAGCAGACGTTCATTTCTAAATGATCAAATTTCGTTCGATTGATACAAACGCGATGGTAGGACTTACTATTCCTTCTTGATTTTTCCCTATACTATATCTGAAATAGATAGGTTTCAATAGCAGCAACCAATGAACTTCCTCCGTACTAAGGTTATTCCTCGAATATTTATTATGCGGACACAATTCCTTATACCTTTCTGCAAGTATAGATACTTTCATTGAGGCGAAAGTAAGAATAACCTCATCAAGCACTTCTTTCTTTAGCATAAATATGAACAGAATACTTCATACAGACATTGAAGATGGCCGACAAAGGGAAGGAGCATAACTGCAAGAAAATTGATGCAATTGCATATAAGATTAATGTCTCCGGCATTTTATAGGCAAATCCAGCTACACTTTCAAACATGTAAAAGCACTGCCGTCAATTAATAATGGTTAAAAAAATCAAGAGCTGTGTACATGTACATGCATTCCCCCCTCCGTATGGTAACATTCGTAATCACAATAAGTTCGAAGTATCAAAAGCAGGCTGAATTTGTACATACTAAGATTGCTGTCAAACTTAGGCCTAACCTTTTTGACAACCCCGGAATTTTAATTTGAATCAAACTTTTCCGTAAGTCTGTAATGTTTCTTATTTCCGAGCCCTTGAGAAAAAAATACATGATCAATTCCGAACTCTTTTAACTGAGTTGGCTCGATAATGCATGAGGGGCGTTTCGGTCGGTAATTAATCATTCGAATGAAACCTTAAAATATTACCGACAATGTAAAGCATATTCACGTATCTAGGAGAGGTATACATTAGAATTTTGTTTTTATTTCTCGAAGAATGTAGGCCTACTTTGGTTAGCCGCAACGGAAAACAATTATATTATTATAAGGGGGGGGGGGGGGGGGGGGGNNGGGGGGGGGGGGGGGGGAGAGGTCGAGTATCGCGGTCATATTCATATGTTCTTAGACGCTCAACCCATCAGTCGAAGAATGTAGGCTACAATGGAAACCAATTTTGAAATTAAAAATAAAATGATTGTTTTATTTATTCTTACTAAACCGATGACCGCACACATTCTCATACGATTTTACTTTCAGTGAAAAAAAATAAACATGGTTTTCAATATCTTGGTGTTTTAAAGTTCTATACACATTTTCAACTGTCCGATAGAGTTTGTAATGTTGCACAACTTAACAATAGAAATAAATATGAGATTTGTCTCTTTCCTGTTGTTGATCGCAGCTTACTGTTGAAATGATTGAGCGATGTATGACGAAAGGGCTAAGGTTCAATAAACATATTGCATGTGCTTTTGACACCTGCGATCGAGTCTCGGGTCTTTTTTTATTCCCACGTAACCAAAGTTTTTCATGCGTTCTCTTTATTTTTGCGATTTTCGAATGAAGTCAAGGCTTGCAAAGTTATTTTGAACATCAAAAAGAGTGTGGCACTATTAAAATGTCGACCGAACGTACGTCTGACACTATTCAAAATGGCGCGGTTTCCTTAGTGCGTGAAGCCTCTTAATGAAATCTAAGGCGATGTGTTTATTTCATTGTCAGGTTAACTCAGTAAAAGTGTTATAACTAAGTGTCAAAATGACACCAGGATAATCCGGATTCATAATGTTGGAAATATTTTCCCTTAAGGGCGCAAGGAGTACATGAAAGAAATAAAAATAGTGTCAACTCCGACAAGATTTACGTCTGGGAGTTAGACGGCGAGAATTACATTATTCATGACGTAATAAATATGTTAACTGTCCAGGTTTTGCGACACTTACCTCTGTGTGGGACACTCATGCTATCTTCAATGGGCGTAGGAAAAAAAGAGGAGGTAGGGGTGTGTGGGGTTGGGGTTGGGGTTGGGGTGGTGGACGGTGTGGACTTTGAGGTTCAGTCAGAAAAGTTCATCAGATTTGAAATGATAAACACTACTACTGTAGCTATTATGCTGCAATAAGATTTTTTTTAGGTATTTATTTTTTATACTTATTGCATAATCCAATGGCTTGTTAACAAATTTTACAACAAAATTTCATAAAACTTTTGTTTGCTGCCATCACATTAGATTTGTATTCTTAAGGGGGATATGCTTCTTAAGCCATCCATCCTTATTGTCTGTAATGAAAAAATCGGTAACGTTTTAGTGAATTTATTATGTTTCAAATTAAACTCAAATGTGCCAGGATAATTCAGACCGATTTAATTCTTCATTTAGTGCAATTTAAATGATTAATTGTCAAGAAAATTTATTTCTTGACTGATATAAACTGTATACAAAGTGTTTTACTGAATAATTAAAAATTAACTATGAAAGCCTCGGATCCCTTTAGAAATAGGCACTTTCTTAGAGTCCAAATATATCGAAGCGATAATACTAGACTTTGAAGAGGTGTGTGTGTGTTTTGTATTTTTTATCATTCATGAGATCGCCAAACATGCTCCTGTCAGAGTTTATGCCAAGATAAATATTAATGCGACGCGTAATGCTTCATTTTTTTATCTTTTCATCATCACATCACATACCTATTTGTTACTATAGAACGAGTCTAAAAAAGCCCGTAGAAAAAAAAAACCCAAAGTTTTTTCTTCCAACAAAAATACCATACGTGTATTTAGTATCTAGTGCAAATTGGGTTGAATCCCTTGCAATGTGTTCCTTGCTGCAAAGATTAAATTTGGTTTGTTGCTTTACACCACACTTGACAATATTTCAGTCATATGGTGGCGGCCAGTGTTTATTTGAGGAGGGGAGAGCTCGGTTACAAATGAACTCCGGGAAGAGACCACCGACCATCCGCAAGTAAACTGGCAACTTTCTCACTTCATCAATTTAGCTTCCAGCAAGCTTCGAACCCGCGCTGACAAGAGGTCAGAAACTGAGTGGTTTAACCATTCGGCCACGGAGGCCCCGTGTTGAAAAAATGTGAGATGGACAATAAAACTGACTTCAATGGAAATGTTGGTTGAGAAAGAAGATAAATGAACATTTCGATAGATAACTTTTAACTAATTAATTCGACCTACATTGTATAAATATATTAAGATTTCTTAGAATGATAACATTATTGTCTCAATAGCTACCCAATTATTTCTTTAGGCTCATCAGATTCAACAGTTGGACAGAGAGTGGAGGGAGCAATTTTGTTAATAATAGAACACGTCTCAGACAATCCGCTGTGAATCTCAATTAACTTAAGTGTATGCCCGTGCCTAAAGTGTATGCCCGTGCCTAAAATGAATATTTTCTCGAGTTAGGCTGTCCTACAGTTTTTGTAGTAATTTGTTCCTGATACATTAAGGAGATTAATTAAATAACCGAAATAAATGCAGTCGGAAAAATTCTCTAAATTGGACTTTTTATCGTCCCCATAAACTAAATAACCAATATAGTAATTCTCATGGGGATTATAAATCTTACAGGAAACAGAGACATTCATGTACTTCGCATTCATGATAGCATCCATAGTCTGACGGTTTTCATGAATACATCAATCTGATAGTAACTGTTTGAACACTTATATCTATTACATCTAATGAAATATTTTATTTGCATTGTATTGCAGAATTTTCTACACAAGTCAAAGTCGAGAAGAGTGTTTTTGAACTTCCTGTGAAACTTCCAGTTATTTCCGGTCCGTTAGACGACGGTGGGGTGTACAAGGGCGAGTCTTCAGAATCAACTCTAGCGAATGGTAACATTGTTTTCTGAAAAGTCATTTGCATGAATGCTAGACATATTCAAGAATTTTTTTCCGAAAAACATGAAATACGAGCATTAAAATTTGTAGTATGTAGCAGAATATTACAATTGATGATATAAAACTGATAAACTTTGTCGCGGTATGTGTAGGAACCTAAAAACATCACCCACTGATGAGAGACTCTGGGTGCTGATCAAGGTCCAACATTTGAAGTGAAGTATTTCATCTGCATACCAAACATAATAAAGGAGTATTCTTAAATAGGACAGTAAACACAAGTCAAGGAAAATAAGAAATCATAGACTTGATTTCTGACCTTTTCTGTTGTAGAAAATGTCATAAAGTTTTTATCAGCCACAAAAGAAACAAAAATCAAAGACGGAATATCCATGAAGATATTATTTTAGTAAAACGTTTGATATATAAGTCAGTGGGTATCGTTTTGTTCCTTTTTAGAGTTATCAGCTTTAAACAAATGGGCCCGGGGTTCGAGCCTCGGCTGGGCTTACTGACCAATGACCCGAAGTGCCAAGCATCGTCCATAATTTGAAGCCCTTCATCGTCACTGTTGACGGTTACATATAAGTGAATTACTCTGTAATGGGTCATCAACAAACAACGCAAAAACAAACTTGATGCCTTTATCGGGTACGGGATCAGTCGTAAATTTACCTCTACATTAGAGTTTCGTGATCAAGTGCCCTTTTAAGACATGTAACTGAATCTTTTAATTACAATATAGATACTTGATACGCTCGGCTTATTTGTTTGTTTATTTTGATTATTTGTTTAGATACCTAATATCTTCAAATTAAGAAAACAATATAAATATTTTTCTTTACATTTAAATTTGAACAGAGAATGTGAACGCAGTCGACGATAATGACATTGTCCTAGTTAACCCAGACGTGAATACAGTAATGGAGGCGGAGGTGGACAGAGATACTGTGTCATCACGTGACCAAGTGACCAGTCAGGCAGAAGGAATAAATACAGATAACAAAAACAACAATAATCAAATTTCGGAACTTGATATAAAAGAGACGAATGCCGAGGATCTAAACCCGGTCAACAAGAGAAACGTTGAGCCATGTAGTCGGGGACAGACTGTTAGTGCTGCAGACGACATGAACACGGTGGCGGTAAAAACGGACAATGATAATAGTGGAACTTCATTTAAGTCTAGGCTATCGCTTGTTCTTAGTGAGCGAATGAAGAGAAATTCTGATGGTTCAAAGGTTTTGTCTGTTGTAGATTCGTATATAGGAGATTCTTCACTGTCATCTTCGGAGGTGGAATTACGGAATGAGGGCATGACGGGAACACCGTCACTAGATAATTCAAATGGAAAGAATGAAAATGAAAGTTTGTTAATGACTTCTGAACACTTTGGAGATTCAAGTATTGATGAAGAGACAGAAGGTCTGGCTGATCACATACCTAGTGTTCTTATATTGGAGAGTGTTATGTTGGAAACAACGAAACAAAATGGTCATGGAAACGGGGTGGGGATACCACAAATAGACGCCAACGATGTGGCAAAGCAAACTAATTCAAATGCTGACGATTCTACAGATAAAAGTACGGAACAACGAACTTCCGGTGATGGCCCAGCGAACAATCATACCCATGAAACGGAAAATCTAGAGGATAAAGTCTTACAAGAGGTGCTGCAAAAAGACCGAGAAAAGCAAGGAAAACATTCGGGTGCACAACAGAAGAAGAAAGATTCGTTCAACTTTAAAGTCAAATTTGGAGAGATCACTAAACGATATAAAAAGAGCAGCAAGAAACGTATAAATACTGCTCCAAGAGCAACGACAGGTACTTCGATCGCTGTAAACGATAAAGCAAGAGAGATACAAAGTGAGTATCAATATGCAGCTAAAGCAGAAACAAATTCAAATCTAGAAATGGACCAGGGAATGATGAAGGATGCTAATCAAACGCGTCAAGGACAAACGATTGGACAGCCAATGGGAAGTGAAAGGGAGGGATTTAATCTGGTAATTGACAACCCGGTCGATATAGCGGGAGAATATGTTACTTTGTCTCACCTTGACCTTGCGACTGTTGTGGAATTGGACTCAGAAAACAATAATTCGGAATCTGAAATTTTAAGTGGTATTCCAAAGAGAGACAGTATTATCAGTTCTGGTGTGACTAGAGAAAAACACTCAAACGATAAATCTGTACATGATTCGGAGACAGACCTCATACTATCACGTTGTTCAAATGATGTTAGCGCGGGAATAAATGATTTTGAAAATCCAAAACAAAATATGAACTCAAATGCAGCAGCGAGTGAATCAGATTCGATTCCAAAGCAAAAGGACCAATCTGAACTCGTTACTGAAATCGATAACATATCGATTTCACGGGACAACCAACATAGTGCTACTTCTAATGATTCAATTAATCAGAATATGGAGTTGAACACGGCAGTAGTAGAACAATCAAAATTCGAAACTGCGGAAAATGATGGCTCCATCGATGCTACAGATCGCTCCGATCAGCATTGCAATAGCGTGATTCCTCAATCCTCCGAGGATTGTGAACAAAGTAAATCTCAGATGACTGCGTCGAAAAGGGATATTGTTGCAAATTCAGTTAGTTACTTGTCACCTGTGGATGCAAGTAGTGACGGGACTGATGTGTCACGTGTACCAAGTGCAAAAACAAAACCTAAGGGAAAAGACAAAAGAAAATCTAGTTTTATGAAGTACCTCCTGTATATGGAACCGAAAAAGAAAAGGAAGTCTTCGGAAAAGACACGTGTAGCACCTGTTGCCCATGAAATTGGTACTCAAAAGTCGGGTCAGCCAATCACGTCATCACAAGGCGAGGCAGGTACAGTTCACGTCACAGAGAGAGTCAACATTAATGATACAAATCGCACAGGAGATATTTCAGAAAATTTAAATCTACTACTGAAAACGGGTAGGGATTCTGATGGACTGAATCACGAAGGAAATATAGAAAAAAACGAAAAAAGAATTTCGACATCTGATAACAATGGGGAGACAAATGAAGGGTTTTTGAAAACGTTCAAGAATGACGAACCAGAGAAACAAAATCTACATGGAAGTAAAGGGAACGACAACAAAGAAAATAATGTCCGTGAGGAAATATCAAATGATATGCTTACTCAGCAGGAATCAGATAAAAATGTGTCTACTAAAGAAGTACAAAGTGAGGGACGTGACACTGGTGTTGTACCGAACTATCAGAACTCGACAGAAAATCGGAAACCACATCAGGAGACAGCATTAGATATGGATTCCAACTCGAAACCTTTAGAGGAGCCAGTGGTTATGAGGCGAAAAGTGGAAAAACAAAATGTTCAGAAAAGCAACTCAAATCAAGAGACAACTCAAAAACGGAAAAGTAGTTTTTCCTCTAGAATCTCTACATTTTTCTCACAAGGAGATCTACTACGAATGTCGTCAGGGTTTAAATTTCCTAACAAAAAGAAAGATGCGGATAAACCGAAGCAAAGCGGTACAAAGGGGAGTAACTCTGACAGTCCGAAGAAACGGTACTCTCAGCCGGATTTAAGAGAAGCAGATCTACTTTCTGTTGATGTGCAGCCTCAACGGAGAAGCTCAAATGTGGATTCGAAAGGTCAATTCTCTTACTGGAGTAAAATGCACGTGAAGACTAAGTCAAATAAACCTAAGAAAACGAAGAAAAAGCGGGGCTCGTCTCTAGCGGGGTTTGGCAACATTGAAGAAAACGTTCAGACCAAGGAAGAAAAGCGTAGAAGTAAGTAGTCTGAATATATGAAATTTTCATACCAGTTTCCCTAGTTTTAAACTATTAAGACATTTTTCGTTTAATTGTTTTCTTAATATGATGAATTCGATTAGGTCGACACTTACGGGAGCAAATCGTTTCCCACACATGAACAACGCACATGTTTCCTTGTGAGCAAAAAATAAACATACTTTATTGTGTCGTAAAGTAGTCAATATGTGTATATACATGCACGTTTATATATTCATTTGAATTGCAAAGACCAAAGTTATTGCGTAAATTTTGATTAATTGGAATCTTATGTAAATATTCGCGGAAGCGAAGCGGGACCGTTAATGTGGTCGCACCAGGTAAACAAGATTTGGCGTTTTCTAAGGAGTGTGTGTATACACAATCCCTTCTGTGTATGTTGTGGGATTTTAATACAAAGTTAACCAAGAGTCAATATATACAAGTCAAAGATACTATGTATCAATCGCCATAAGAATCAGTAGGCATTATCTATCTGTCCTTTATTTTTAGAAATAGGTAGTAACAAGATTGGTTAACTACACTCATACGAATGTTTCTCTGCTAAGTTTAACATGGATTTCATGTTTCAAAATACGACGGGAAGGGGCAACGATGTCTTCCAAATGTGCTGGTTTTTGCGCTGGTTATGAGTTAGTTTAAGTGCTCACTCTAGCTCTTAAATTATACTTGTCTTTGCGTGCGTGTGTTTACTTGTGTGATTTCTATTACTGTTACCTGTGCGTCCGTTCTTACCTGTCATTCAGTAATATTGGATGGTGACCTTTCGTCGTGTTTCAAATGGTAAAAACTAAGAAATTTACATACTGTCATAATTATAAATCTCGTATGTTTGTTACTATAGGATTATGTTACGTCTGCACCAAGACAGGTGAATAACCACAATTATTCACTAAAAATGGATTGAAGAAGGCCGGTATTGTTACTTTGGGTAATTGACAATGAAACTTTGTTGATAATGTGGGTTTATTTCCTACTTGGTCTTTAAGGAAAAAGACTACATAATAATACGACAGTATTGACGAAAAATGCCTCAAATACGTAACACGTTAACTAAAATGTTGTCAAAGAATATCACTTGTAAGAGTTCGGTAAAATTATGGTTATCTTACATTTCAATGTGAGGGCTGTGGCGAAAACACGTTCATAGACTTTACAACATGACTTTTTTATATAATATCGTCCATTTAGCGAAACTACTAAACTTTTTGACACGACTTCGATATTTAACAGGCATAAACATTTCGCACTAGCATAAAGCCTTCTTAAAAATAATTGCTGGCCATTTTTGCTCATTTTACAAAATAAATATGTAGGTGAGGGAAAAGTATATTATTAGGTACATAAATACATTATATCTTTGCATAATTCCAATTTTTTATGTGTTATTTGTCGCTTTCGTTTTGATGTTCAACGTGTTCACTTCAAAATGATTTATCATGCGAGCACGTCTTTGAATACCATTCAATGGCTCCCAATCTTGTCCTATACACGGCATTTTAGGCAATTGACTAGTGAGGGATGTCTAACCTGCCGAAATTTCGGGTTTTTATTGTTTGGCTAAAATTAGGTACATAAATTCTCTGTTTCCTCTTGATATGATATATTTCATATTTTTATATTATATTGATAGCAATATTTTGATAACCACAATTAAGCCAATAAAAGTATTGTTCTCATTGCAATAAGTCAATGATTCCTCCAAGGAGTTTCAAAGTAAAAGCTCACGTATGTTTTCGACAAAACATGCACTTCAAGTACCAGTTTTGTTCATTACAATTGCGACGGGTGTGGAATGCCAACAGGGGACGCTGACTCCTTCCGGACACCTGGTCCCATCCTGTTAGGGATTTGCGTTTGTTTTCCACGTTGACACCATCATTATCCTAGACTTGTCATTTGTTAGGACTTACATTTTCAAATATCCCTCGGTACCTCTTCAGTTTTACAAATATATTCGTCGACTTCGAATCGAAGGGTCCGGGGTTCGATTCCCGCAGCGCCACTCCGTGGTTGGCCGTCCTTGTCTTTCGGATGAGATATAAGAAATCGAGGTCCCGTGTCACAGTAGGTGTTGGCACGTTAAAGAACCCTCCCTGCTCTACGGCCAGCTATGCCGAGGACAGGCAAAATATATCGCCCCTCACCGGCACACGATGACGTCTCCATATGAGTGAAATATTCTTGAGTGAGACGTTGAAAAACAACAACAACAATAACAAATAAATTCGAATGAAACAAAGCACATGTGGGTATGAATCCAATATTATTATATTATTCCATGGTTGTTGGGAGTTATTTTAGATGGAAAACGCATGTTAATCAGAGACAATATTTACTAGATTTTAATTGGCTGGTTTCTCGGAACTATCATGACGTAGATTTAAATGCAAATTATGCCATTATGTTCCAAATGGCTGGTTGTGACGTAACCTTCAAAGGAAATGTTCCCACAAGTACACAAAAACTATGAGAAATGAAAAATAATACATAAACGGGGTAATTTCATTGCTTGCATAAATATATCTTTATTTGTTTCTTTTAATTGAATGATATTCTACGTCAGCGTCCAATTTCCAACTCAGAATACTTGACCAGTTTCGAGGGTTTATTTACGATTAAGTGTATGTCTTTCTGATGAATGGAATAATTGATGTGAAGCAGGGATTGCGGCTTACCCTCTAAGTGAAACGATAAGATAAAAATACAGAAAACTAAACAAAATCAAAGCGACTATCTGGATGAAGACAAAATGAAAAATGAAAGAAAAATAATCAAGAACAAGCAAAAGAAAAAAGAGAGGGGGGGGGACAAAAAAAGAAGAAAAATATGGGGGGGGGGGGGGGGGCAACAAAAAAGAAAAAAAGAGAACAAGATAGGGTATTGCTTCATCGTCGAGTCCGGTTGAACCAGTGGCAATCCAACCGATATTTACTTAGAAAATATTCGCAAATTTGAATCTGGCACATCAAAAAGTAATGAATGGATTCATTTGAAAATGAATATTTACATACAGTACCTGTCATGTTCAAATATGCAATGCAAAAATTTTGATTATGTTGGAAGCATATTATTCCAAAAAATGCTCTAGAGTTTGAGAACTTTCTGATTTAAAAATGCAAATTTATAGGCTTGTTATTAATTCTTATTCCATTCATTGCAATCGTACATGCGCGATGCACGTTGTGGTCAACAGGGCAATCAATCTTTTTCATGAAACGAAAATACCATTTAAGTCGGTCATATATGCCAAAGGTCATGATTGTGACGTAAGTAGCAACAGGAAGTAGTGTAGCAGAAGTCAAACACAATAGAAGTCTCATTGTCACACCACATTGACGGGTCAATGTGATAAACACTTAAGAACGAGGAAAGCAAACGATTATTTGCAGTTATCAAATGTATTTTGTGAAATATTTGTAAGCTAGACTCCTTTTCGAATTTCATTTATTCGGTAAGTTTTCTCTAGGAACTATTATTGCAGTTTGTACATAATCATATAACCTAAGAAAATTATAGGTGAAATTAAGAAACGTCCATTGGACTTTAGATAAGTAATTGCTGCTATATGTCCTGTCATGAGGACACAACTGGTTGTTTCAAAATACTAGAAAATCTTAATTTGATTTGATATTAACCGTTTGTCTTGTAACGTAGAAAAATTAGGTGTTGTGTTATCCTTAAAAAATCATGTTGTGAAAACACATGATAATAGTGAATGATTTTCAGAGGTATATGTTTAATCTTATATTTATCAATATTAAAGACTTACTGCCAGTGGAAAACATTCATGTACCACGTGATTCCCGATAACGTTTGTGCGGGGTTATCGACCCTTTAACTGTTACTGCGGTCCTTAAATATTGATTGGCAAATTGGTGACACAGACGCCCGGAAACATTAACGTCGTAATAGTAACTGATTGTTTCGTGACGTCATTTCCCGGGAATCTGTTACATTTTGTCAACCAAAATCACAGGACCGCAGTAACAGTGAAAGGGATTATTGTCTCTATTAGTGATTGAATGACGCTACAAGACGCTACTCGAGCTAACGTCATTTCAGCAGGAAGATCACAAAGTATCGTTCCATCGCCTTTGGAGCCCCGCACAAACGTTTTCGGTGATCACGAAGTAGATGAATGTTTTCCATTAGATACATTAACAGCAATATTTTTTCTTGAGACAAAATTTGATAATTTAATTGGAAATTTTCTAATTATTTAACATTGCAGTATCATTGAACTAACTTTCACTAATGATTTATTTCAAGTACGGCATTGCAACTGGTCAATCTTGATTTTCTTAGTGTAATTACGCCATGGTTAAGTGCGTACACTTGTGTACCAACGCTGTAGCAATTCGACATTTGACCAATAAACCTAAGTAGTATGAGACACGTGCTTCCATGCCATCAAGTAGTCAAATTCCAGAGAGATAATGCAAATGAATTGATAATTAAAATGAATGAAGAAATGAGTGAATGAATATATAAAGACTTATCTATAAATAGAATAT
>JACSZP010059081.1:5249-18508 GCA_016161895.1 Pinna nobilis | reverse complement strand
TTCCAAGGAGACATGTTCAATGATACAGCTCCTGGAGTTTTGATTCAGTTTAGTCGAGGTCATACCATACATTTGCAAGTGGTGCCCGAGTACAGTAACGGTTAGCGCGCTCGCTTCTCGCCAATGCGCCTCTTGTTCGAGCCTCGGTAAGGGGAGTATGTGAGATGATGGTCGTGGTCGCCTACTTGGACAAGTGGGTTTTCTCTGGGCACCCCGGTTTTCCCCACAGCATGGACCGCCGTACGTCGACATCTGAGCCAACGCAACGAGAGACATTAATATATGTTAACAGAACTTGTTTGTTAATCTTTGTAAAATAAATAAGGTTTAAAAGTTTACAAAAATTGAAAAAAGGCGACTCAAATGGTAGTCTAATTCAAGCATTTGATAAAACATGTTTTGAAGTAAATTTTGATGGAACTAAAACATTATGATTTACGATCTCTTATATTTATTTTTTTGGGATCTATATCCATTTGGATGATCACTATCATTTCATTTCAGAAAGCCAAGTGAGTTAAAAATAATTTCAGATAAGATGAAATATCCACCATTCAAATTAAAAGATGCTAACAAAATTATCCGCATTTCAGACATAAAAATCACTTTGGGTGGTCTAAAACACGCTTTGCGGTTTATATGATTGAATTCCATGGTAAATACATGTGTTGTGATCTCAACTTCAAGGTAATATTTCAATTCTAAAACAGTCATGCAGGTGGCGCTGTCATCAAACTTACTTAACAACTGTCGGATAAGTATTCTAATGACGCGTGTCAGGGCTAACACATCAGTTTAAAGAAACCGTTGATATAAATATATCAACCATTTTATGAGGATTAAATTGTTGGCAATAAAATACTCGGGTATGATAGTTACCACTGAATTAAAGACTTTGATATTTCGACTTGAAACCATCGAAATATAAGTGTGTAAGTCAGCTAACCGGAGTCTTATACGCGAGCTCGTATGGAATTCGCATTTTGTCTTTTTATTTAGTAGTAATAGAAGTATCATGTATGCTGATTCCTTCCTGGTACCTGGTATAAGCACATGTGGGATTAGCATATTCATACATGTATTTAGCAGCAGAAGTCTCATGTATGCCGAATTCTTCCTGGTACCTGGTTCAAGCACATGTGGGATTAGCATTTTTATTCATGTATTTAGCAGCAGGAGTCTCATACATGCTGATTCCTTCCTGGTAGCTGGTATAACCACATGTGGGATTCGCATTTTATACATGTATTTAGCAGCAGAAGTCTCATATATGCTGATTCCTTCCTGGTACCTGGTTCAAGCACATGTGAGATTAACATTTTTGTACATGTATTTAGCAGAAGTCTCATGTATGCTGATTCTCTGGGATTAGTATATTTATACATGTATTTAGCAGCAGAAGTCTCATGTATGCCAAATTCTTCCTGGTACCTGGTTCAAGCACATGTGGGATTAGCATTTTTATGCATGTATTTAGCAGCAGGAGAGTCATATATGCTGATTCCTTCCTGGTACCTGGTATAACCACATGTGGGATTCGCATTTTTATACATGTATTTAGCAGCAGAAGTTTCATATGCTGATTCCTTCCTGGTACCTGGTATAAGCACATGTGAGATTAGCATTTTTATGCATGTATTTAACAGGAGAAGTCTCATGTATGCTGATTCTCTGGGCATCAGCACGTATGGGATTAGTATTTTTTGCATTATCAGTATTATTCTCATATATGCCGATTTCTTCCGGGCGCCTAATCCCAGCCCGTGTGGGATTCATAGTTGTTTTTATATTCAGCGGTAGAAGTCTTACATATACTGACTCCTTCCAGACACCTGGTCCCAGTCCATGTGGGATTTGCGTTCATAACGGATTTGCGTTTATAACGTTTAACAGCAGTAGCTTAGAACTCCAAAGATCCTCTACCACTTCTACGTTTTCATATTCTAAAAATAGCATCTGATTTTAATGTTCTTCACCTGAATGAGATTGCTGATTGCAAATACAACTCTGCATTTAGTTTATGTAATTTTGGTGACATTTGTAACACGACAGACTTGTAGATAGGCGCTCTAGACCAAATTGTGTTGACATTTCGAGGTGAAAATTTAATGAAGAAAACAAGACGGCATTTACGAGGTGATTAATGGTTTCCAAGGTTAAAGGTATTCTCAAATGCTCATTAGAGGCTTTAAATCTAGGGCGATGCTTTTAATAATTATGCTTATGTAATTCACAAAAGTACTGTTCAACTGTGCTCCACACAGTGACGTTTTAGACTCATCTCCATACATATGCACCCCCTTACCCCTTCACTGTTCTGTTTTACTTAGTGTTGATCTGTCAAAAATTATAAATTCCCTGTCCTATATTATGATGGGCCTTCAACCAATCGTCATGGCATTGTATGTTAGTGGACTATACAAGGGGCTGTGTAGCCGATGGTTTGAGCATTAGGCTTCGAACACACGACCTATGATTTCTTTTCTTTTGGATGCCATATTCGTCTGACATATTATCGAAAATGGCGTAAAAGGTGATCGATCAATCAATTAATCAGTCAATCAATCAATCAATCAATTAAAAGTCAAGTTACTAAATACCTGTCCATTTATCAATCTATCTTTAATATCTAACATTTCAAATGAACCCTTTTTTCGATTCCGGGGCATACAAACGCACTCACAAACATACTTGGTAGACACAGATGTGCATATTCTTTTTTCTTACCAGATAATTCCTAAACATAAAAAGTGTCATTGAAACCGGACCATATTTGCTTATTTTGAAGATTCAGTATTACAACAGCTGCATCTCACAAAACGCAATCATTGTCAGTTTCAATTTATCAACTCGTATTGCAGATTACACCATTACCACAAATTTGATTAAACTCTTTACGTAACATAAAACATCCAATCGTACTTTGAAACGTTGACAGTCGTTAGCTCCTTGTACCTATCGTTATGTAACTCAATCTCAGCGTGTTCAATAGGTGACCGTACTCTTCTAACCATGAAAATAAAAAACACCTCTGTAATATGATAACACTCATGTAGTAATTATTAAAGATATTTTGATGATCTGCACCGTATTTCTTATACGTATTGCTCAACTGTACAGTTACAAACACAGGTAAGCGTAAGTTACCTGTAAAACGTCATGTAAGGTACTTGTCAGCGGTTTCAGGTACAATCTTAAAGTCATAACAAAATTCAGTCTCTGATGACAGGCCAATGCCAACTGCAAATCAACAATTCTGTCTACATGTACCTAGCTCAAAGTCCACCTGACTTTGAGCTAGGTACTGAAATCCACCAGTGGGGCGCCCTGACTGCGAGATAGTGCGTAGGAGTGATCTTGCTAGGCCCAAAATGGCTACTGAGTATAAGAACATGGGTACATCTAAAAATATATTGAAAATGTTTTGAAGATAAATCTTACTCTTCTAGTATGAATGTGGCTACACAGGCAATCCTTCAAGAAATCATATCATTAATTTCATTCCAGCAAGGATCGTCAGATAAGTATTTTTTTTTAAAAGGAATAACAAAAAGTAACAAGGGCCACATTCACAAACTATAAGATATTTTGGATTTACAATGTATCATCATTGAAACGTAAGGACAAATATGAATATGTCATCTTTGAATACAAATGACACATTCATCAATAAGAAAATAAAAATAACAGTGTCTAATTGTTACTTGGTACTGTTGCATAAAGCCCCCAAAACAGTGGGACCCGTTTTGTTGCTATCGACCAGTATCTATTACATAACCAATATACAATAATTCTACACAGGTTGAGAGGAACAAAAGTAATAAGTAAGACATAAATTTCCATAGATGATACAAGGTTAATTCAAATATGTCATACAAAACAGCCAATGTCGACAATTTCACCAATCAGGAACCCAAATTGTCGAAAGAAGACAACAAAACCGATACAATTGATATAAATGAATGATATACATATAAAGAAGTTTTTTTAAAGATATTTTCCAAGAAAAGCTATGTAAAACTTTGGAACCTTACTGTGGCCCAACATGACCCCGTATCTACCAACCATTGAACCAACTTGAATCTACACTATATAATGAAGTTCCATTTTAATTTGATAAATTGTACACCCGCTGTTCTTGAATAGAGGATTTTTAAAACAATTTTCCTATATTATCCTATGTTAAACATTGGGCCCCTGTTGTCTCCTTATCTTGAACCTGGTGGCCACCATTTGAACAAACTTGAATCTACACCATATAATAATGTTTCCATATTCATTTGATAAATTGTACACCTGTTGTACTTGAGAAGACGATTTTTAATTTTTTTTTCTATATAACCCGATGCTAAACTTTGGGCCCCTATTCTGGCCCCATCTGGACCCCGGTAGCCACCAACTGAACAAATTTGAATTTACACTCTGTCAGGATGCCTTCACATAAGCTTTTAGATTTTTGGTCCAGTGCTTCTAGAGAAGATTTTAAAAAAACACCCACCCAATTTTCAATGTTTCTCAATTATCTCTCCTTTGATAAGCGTCTGACCCTTCATTTGAACAAACTTGAATTCCCTTCACGCAAGGATGCTTTGTGCCTAGTTTAGTTGAAATTCGCCCAGTTGTTTTTAAGAAGAAGTAGAAGATGTTCAAATCTTACAGACAGAAAGACGGGCAGACAGACAGACGGACGGACGTCAGATAGAAAGGCTCACTTGAAACTTTGGTGCAGGTGAGCTAAAATCCAACAGATATAATTCATACTTTTCTCTTGAAATTTGATAAGCAGTCTTGCGATTTAGAGTAAAATATCACAACCGTTGCAAGAAGTGCGTGGATTCAGTTTGGTTTAACCGGAAGGAGTGTAACCCCGGATTTTTGACCGGAAGGTATAAAGTTCAAGAGGTGGTGGACTATTTTTGTCCATAGTATGAGACAGTAAATACGAAATAATGTTTCGAAGAAATAACCAAAGTCTGCATAATGTGTGTATTTTGCATAATTTCTCTTTTTGTTTCAAAATCCAGATAGTAAACTCCCTCACTTAGATTTTGTCAACTTCAGAGAGACTTACACGTGATTATTTGATGTATATATGTCATATCCACATTAGAAAAGTGAGACTATACATTTGATACAAGGGTTAAAGTAGAAGATACCAAGGGGCATACCAAATTCAAAAAGTCGACGACAGACAAAACCGTGGCCAAAAGACAGAAATACACTTATAACTTAAATTAGAATAACACGAACCCAACGAATAACCGGGGGTGAACTCAGATGCTACTGAAATCTAGCTTAATCAGATTCTTAATAAAAGCTACAGTGTATCAATGATTCCTTTTCAATAGAACTGCTTATCATCGAAAATGATAAATTTAAAGCTTCTGTAGAATTCCATAATGTAGCATTACAATCATTAATCTTTTAATGATTTAAGTGTTCAGTCTTCGTCAAAATTATGGCACATACGGAATCTCATCGTCTGATATAGAAAGAACTAAACTTAAATATTGTGTAAGATATACCCTTTCTGTCCGCAGAAGTATTACACCACGCCGAATAATACGTGTGGAAGAATTTAAGTTATTATTTTTAATATCATATTACCTATTTAAGATCAAAGGGAAGCGTTTTGAATATCTTCACGCCTTTTAGATAAAACGAGGCGAGACGAAAATTGAACGTATAAGGACTTCTAATTCGCTCACAAGACTATATTAAATTACCAATCAGAATAGATAATTTTTTGCTGAAAACTCTTCAGATCATATCATTGACATTCATGAGCTTCGTGTAAAATGATAACTCCACTGGTGTCCCTATTCCTTTTCGAATCATAAACACTTTAAGTACATGCACTATTGATCCTTTATAACGGACAAGTAATATGGTGGAAATGAAGAGTTGCTTCCCTTTTCTCATAGAAATACTTTTCTAAAGAACAAATACTATAAAACTATTATTGATATATCATTATATTAGTCATGTTATCATCAATGGGGTGTGCTATTCCAAGCTCAATTTTATTAAAAAGTCATATAGAAAATATTTCGCAATCAATAAGACAAGTGTATTTTTTCATTAAATGTTAAGGAAGATGAATTCATTATGTATACCAAACAATTGCCATGGCATAAAGATGTAAGAATTCATTATAAGCTAGTCCAAGTGGAATTGGGAAAATCTCACCCAGGACGTTATATATCCAATCCCTAAGGATGGGATTTCTCACTTACACATGGATCGACTCGAGGATTCTCTCTGTTCTCCCATTGAATGCTATCTTTACCTTATTTCACAAATTCGGCATTTGGGCACTCAAGGTTATAAGACAGGTTTTCCAAACATGCACGTGAAAGATTCGTATCTCACAAGGCCGGTTATGAAAGATAGCTACATTTGCCACATGCCCCGCAAGAATGTTTTTATTTTGACTCAATTTAAACAAGGAATTACAGATAATGGTAACTGAATGCTATTCGTGATCTATTTTATGCGCGCGGGGACAGATTTTGTGATTATATTTTTATGAGAATGAAATCATAAGATTTCTTGGAAAACACTCTTGGAACAACACTCTTCCTGTTGTTTCTTTATCTCGCAACCACAATAAATTTGGTAACAGTAGCCGTGTCAAATTTATGGAGGGGTCTATCTAAGTTTGTAAAATACAGATTTAGTGTATATATTTTTTTCTTGGATGTTTTAGAAAACACTCTAGGATAAGCATTTTTTCTGTTGTTGCTTTATCTTGTGACTGTTAGTAACTGTAGCCGTATCGTATCAAAGAGAGATTTTCTATGTTTGTAAAATTTATTTTAAGTTTGTTGCATTTGTTGCACGACGAAATATTTTAAAATTAAATCAAGCAAGTAATTAACTTTTTAGTGTTTGCTTTTAAGTCCAAACCTTGACGTTTGCGGTTATAATAAATCTTCCTAATCTTAGTATTTTGATTTTATTATATATGTTTCTTAATTCAGTAGCATCCCCCTCATCTCAATACAACAACAACAACAAAAACAACAAAAACAACAAATACGGTCTCTAAATCAAGCTACGTTAATCGCTTGTGTAACTAGTACTCCCTCATATGTTGTCTGAAATCTATTGGATTCGACGCTTTTAATTCTTCTTTGCAATGGTATAGAATTTTAAATAGAAAAAACTAGCAACATTTAGATTTGGACATTCGACGATTGGAACCATTCGAAACACACATAAGATCGTCAAAAATCTATGACGCTGGTGCAGAAATTACAATTGTCATCAATATTTGGATGACAGAGTGACAAAGATAAGAAATGTTTTACTCCAACCGGAGCACAGTTGCCAAGGATATTTCACATAGTTTACTTGTAATATTTGAGAGCCGTCGTAGCTCATAATTTGCGTGTTCGTTTTCAGATCCTGAGGTCCAGTGTTCGAGTCTACTCTACGTAGACGATTGTCTTTTACTATTCTTCAGATAAGACAATAAAACCTCAGAGGTCCCGTTCCGTAGATGTCAGCAGTACTCAATGGTCCCAGATCCAGTGCATGGCCTACAATGGCATTCGGTGACGTCTCCATATAATTAAAAGATTGGCGAGTAGTTAATACAAATGGTTGTTTGTTGCATTGTTGTTTAACGATCAACCTCAGTAATATATCACTCATATGGAGGCGTCACTGTATGACAGTGAAGGACGACAAATTTTGCCTATGCTCGGCATTGATGGCCGTAGAGAGGGCGGGGTCTTTAACGTGCCAACACTCATTGTGACTCGGGACCTGGGTTTTTACTGTCTCATCCGAAAGACAGGGACGGCGAATCGCATCGTGGAGCTGCGCGGATTCGAACCCCCGATTCGAAGTTGAACACGCTAATCACTCGGCCACGGCCGCCCTAGTTTAAACATGTATTCATATATGCATATACAAATATTTCAGTTAAGGGACTCAAAATCTTAATCGACATATGGGAAATTTTGTTTTTCTTTGAATTTATGAAAAAAGTATAGTAAACATTAAACTTATAAATAAAAATCTCAGATTTAGCAGACGACAAGCATATCATGAAAAAAATATAGAAAAACATTGAAATTATTATTCAAAGACTCGAGATTTAGCAGACGATAACCACAGATGAGTTCAAAGATCTTCTAATGCGTGTAATTGATATAGTTTTGAAGATGGGTAACGTTTTATCATAATTTGTCTATTTCTTATTTCACCCCAGGAAATCGTCGCGTTAATAATTTCAGTGTGAAAAACAGCAGAGCTCTGATTTAACTTTGCACTGTGTTAATGAAAAGAAAAATGCTAATTTTTGGTGGTTTTTATATGTAATTTTTGCCTGTATTTTAAAAGGATGACATTTTACTTTATCTGAAATAAAATGCAGGCGTCTCACTTTGTTGAAGTTGAACAGAGGTAATTGTACGATGTTTATAGTTTCAGTTAGAAGAACTCTTTCGAGGAAAAGATGAAAACTGAACGTGAATCGAGAATCTATCTTTACTATACAATAGATTAAAACGTACAGTCTAACCTGTTTTTAGAGACCGTCCAAGGGAAGGGACAAAAAGGGTCACATATGACAGGTGGTCTCTTAATTCAGGTGATTTATATAGGAAAAAACTATTTTGGGAACCATGCATTTAGGTCACATAAGACAGGTTTTCCTTGAATTCAGTGGGTCGCTAAGGCAGGTTAGACTGTACATTAAAATAATAGCGTTTGAAAGAACAAATGTAGGTCTGAATATGTTACGCATTGATTATCCTTATATTATTACATGGATATGAAATAAGTAACTGGTTTATGAAGGCATGTGAGCAAGTTGCAACAATGTATCAATTTTCAGTTAGCAAATATGTCACAGCCTCAAGTATTAGACGTTAGCTAGAACTACCTGTAGCAAAAATCTTTATCTGAATTTTGAAATTGTTATTGAGTCATTCAACCGAGACAATTGACTGGGATACACTGCGAGAATTATATGATGCAGAACCAGAATTTTCAGTTCATGTAGACCTAGGTGCATCATCTTCACAACAAGAGACGCGTAAACCATTTCACTGGTAATTCAAAATCTAATGCTGGATAAATGAACAAATAAGTTTATTTATGAGTTACTTTTGTAGAATATATAGCTAAACGAAATAATGAGAATACAAAATTAACATGTACCCATGTTAAAAGATATAACTATATCTAGGAAAGTCTACACCTTTATATATCACGCATTAATAAATTAACTTTAACAATCCTTAAATATGTAAAATGTATATCACTAGCAATACAAAATGTACTAACATTATCGTATAAATTCTTGCTTAATCAAGTTTGCGTCAACAAACGCTAAAAGAAGCCCAGCAGGGTAGCTTAGCAAAACGATCCAGTTGATTTCTTCGTAGAAAATATGTTCTACAGAATTGAGTTCTTTAATAGATGATCACATTTCGGTATTCTTTTGGTGTACGCTAGCAGCAAAGACAATTTTATTATGCTAGATATTAAAAACGATTTATTTTGTTTCCTGTCATTATAATGTAAAACGCAGTTTAATTGAAATGTATTTCCTTGTACAATTTCTCTGTGACAGAATCCAATCAATTTTAGCCAAAACGAAACAAAATACCTTAAACTTGTTAACCAAGAAAATTTCTAAAGAAAAATTGGCGCTTAGATCAAATGTTACATGGCTATCGCTTGCCACGTGTTGTATATATGGACAACATATGCACTTCCACGCATGCTTGATTACTTTAGCTCAATGATGAATTTTTCTTCGGCATTAAATATTGATAAAGGCAAATATTTAGCGATTCAGTATCGAGGGAAGGCATCCAGTTTTTATTTATTGAACATTAAGCTTAGTATTATCAGCATGATCCGAGCTAACCGAGTTATAAATGATGTTTAAAATACACTATTTTTATCTTATTCATTCTTTTGCACTCGAAAGTCGTTGACAAGGATTAGCAATTGTATTTCTCCATGAGAGAACATCCCGCCTCTTTATCAAGCTATTTTCGATGGACTCCCGAATTCTTCGCGCATCTTGTCGAGTATTTGTTATACGAACTATTACTTCTAAGTTATGGTAAATTCAAAATCACCAATATCAGTAGTATAGGATACAATACACAAATCCCTATGAAACTTTTATCTTGTTTCGGCGGTCTATCCTATTTCATTCCGCTAAAATTCTGTATCAATGCTTTGACAAAATGTTATGAAGCGGTGTCTAAAATCCATGAAAGGTTGAGGAAGACACGATTTATTTCGTAAGAGGCAGAAGACGAAAATGAACTTAGATAGAAATTGATATTAAATGTAAATATATTGTGCTTCCGTCTCAGTCAATACAGTAGTAGTGCATGGAATCAATTTCGTTATTCTCATTTATAAGCTTAACAACAAAGACAATAGTTAATGATAGATATACTTACATTATCCTTATACCTGCAGTACATAAGTACAAAATACATTGGCAATACAAATGAATGCATATAATAGTGATGTAAATGAATTCAAATATGAAGTATTGATTCAGGGCTAACGGCGGATGTGACCGGTCGACAGGGGATGCTTTCTACTCCTAGGTACCTGATCCCACCTGTGTATATCCAGGGGTCCATGTTTGTCCAATTCTTTGTTTTGTATTCCTTATAGAAATTATGAGATCGATCAATGTTCGTTACGTTTACCTTTTCATTCATACGAGGATTATACAACAAATAAGTAATTCTTAGTGTTGTCTGACGTCATACCCGAGAACCGTTCACTAATTTGAAGACGTCAAAGAAGTAATTCTTCTCAAAAAGTTGTATTGAAAAAAACTTTGGATTTTTGTGAATTTTATGTGACATCTTCTGCAAACGTTTGATTTTTAAGTTTATGACGTCTTTTGATATTTCGAGGTAACAACTTATACATGTTGTCGTAAATTCCATAAGTTTTTTTTTATCAAAAGCGCTTGTCATGCGATCTGCTACCACCAACAACGAAAATAATAATAAATCAACCCCAAGGGATATATTAAGTTGAACTTTAGTGTGCATTCCTTGTGAAAACTGCAGTGGTGATTGCACTGTCAATAATGCCGTATTCACCTTGATCAGCCTCTGTAGTGCCAGCAGGCAAGGAGTATCAAGTTCTACGCCGTAGTAATGGTAGCCTATAAAACAAGCGTACCCAACCAACGTTACAAACTAAGTACATTGTACGTAGTTTTCCAAGTAACTGATTTTATATCTCATTTTCCTTTGACCATGTTTTATGCAGCCCTCTTGCACAATCAATAAATCGGTCCAACATACACATCAGACAAACGCACATGCATACACACATTCCAGCATTTAATAAAATGAAATATAAGCTGTTCCTTTATCTTTTTACATTTTGCATGACAAAGCTACGACTTTAAATATCACCTCAGAGGTTGTTTAGCAGTTACATTCTATATCAACCAATGCATGTCATAAAAAGGAACTTCTTTTTTAATGATCAAGTTACTGTCTTCTGCTGAAAAAAACCACAAATTGTCACCTGACATTCATTTGTCGAAGTCAAAACTATAGAATTGAAAATTGAGCATAATTGTTTACTGCTACTTCCTGCTTTGATAAGAGACCGAGAAAGTTACGTTTTTGATAGCTCTCTATTTTGTTCTGATGGAATCCGAAATATCGCAAGAAAAAAAATCACTTCTGTTAAAATGAGCATCAAAGTATCATTTACTAATTATGGTATATACTTTGACAATTGCAGGGCATGTCCGCACCCCTCGACATCCCCTCTAGATCCGCGCATGGGTCTTCGTGGCCTATTGATTCAATGTATCAATGGTATTTAGAGAAATCTCTCACCCACAATTATCCTAAGTTCGCATCCAACTTATGTCACAATCAGATGTTACATTATTTTCTGCGGTATGAGTAAGTGCCTGAGATCTATTTTGATATACAGTACTAGCATCTCTTGGATTTGCGAGAGGGAAATTATTTTATAAAACATATTCCGTAAATCTTGGAGTAAATCTATTTCTTGAGGCATGTTTGTCTTCCCTTCAATGTGTCTAACAGGTTTAATAATTTACTGTGTAAAATGATTTTTCCTTAAAATTGAAGGGATATCAAGTTTATGTGACCTCAAAATAATTATGCTTCCACAAGTGGGGTTATGCTATACATACTATCTGAATAAGAAACCACCGCCTGTCATAATTGACCATATTTGTATCGGGTGGTTTCTTATTAAAGTTTAATGTACTTTCTAGAGCTTCTTTAATTCGATGATAAACCCGGCTTATCAACCGTCCGTAACCACCCCCCCCAATATTTAGAACTTTATTTCTAAAACACCTAATACTCGAGGAATGTCTAAATTATTATGTCACATCATCAGTGGTGGTAAAAGTAGTTCAAGTACAATGCAACATCCCGGACACTATTAGCCATATTATACCATAATGATTGTAGCATCATGACTATTAAATCACAATAAATCATTGGGTTACAGAAACAGGATCTAAACGTGTATCAACGTATTATTGTTACAAGTTCAGGTTGTTGTAGGGCTGGTGTATGTCTTCACTGGTGTTCTTAGAGTCGTATTTTTGGTTCTGAATATATAAATTTGTTTTTCATATATACATATATAAATCAAAATAACAGATGTTATTTTTAAAATATTTTGATTACGATATACATGAGAAATGGCGGCTACTCAGTTATTATTCGTCCGTGATACTACATACAGATCCTGTTAAAACAGGATAAATGTGGATCCCTAGATATTTAGAAGTGGAATCAGGTGCCTTGGAGGATTATGTTTCCCTTGTTGAAAAAGTAGAACAAAAAAGAAATAGCGAAAAAGGAAAAAAAGTTGAAATATATGCAAATATTTTTCAGTAATGAAACATCAGTTAAAACTGATTTGACCAACACTTTGTGCACGGTGGTAAGATATCTACCCCGACACGGGCTATCGTGTTTCACTTTTTATCCGAACGACAGTTAAAGCCAACGCCCCGCCAAAACTCGTACACCAAACCCCACAAAGAGTTCACCGCGGAATAACCATTTATTGTCGTAGGTTTCTTATTCGTCCGATACTCATCGCGATTTTTGACGGAGTAAGTTTGGATTACGTTTTAGAATTTATTCTTCTATTCATTATCAGACTCAAGGTATCTCCAGATGTGATTCAGTGGCTTTTATTTAATGGGCAAGTTCAACTATATTTCACTGCTGTGTCAGAGAAAAATT
>JACSZP010059069.1:0-12044 GCA_016161895.1 Pinna nobilis | reverse complement strand
TGCATCTTGTGATGGTCTTGATGTGTATGAAGTTCGATGAATCTATCATACACGGTTTAAGAGTTATGCTCCGGACGGAACGGACAGAGCCATACCATAATACGTCCCGCCATTTGACGGGCGTATAAAAAGAAGAGGTTGTGCTCAATTCTTCTTTGCACACTTATTTCCAATATTGCTAAACACCCTTGCATTTATTAAAGCTTGATGTTGTTTAATGTCCCATTCAAGAATATTTCACTCATATGGAGACGTCACCGTGCCGGTGAAGGGCGACAAATTTTGCCTGTGCTCTGCACTGCTGGCCATAGAGTAGGGAGGGTTCTTTAACATGCCAACACCTACTGTGACACGGACCTCGGTTTTTACTGTCTCATCTGAAGGACAGGGACGGCCAACCGCGGAGTGGCGCTGCGGGTATGGAACCCCAGACCCCTCGGCTCGAAGTCGAACACGCTAACCACTCGGCCCCCATTTATTAAGCTACCTTAAAACTATAAATCTTTCTCTTTGAATAATTTTGTCGAGTTATTGACCAAATCACTCATTCTGTCTGGATATTTTAAAAACTTAATTATGCATTTGATAGAAGCTTTGAAACAGATTGTATCTCTGATCGTGAAATGAAAAGAAATCACTATCACATACAGAACAAAAACAATGTATTATATAAAGATCAACAGTTTATTGGTGTTCTTGATGCCTAACCACACCATGGCAACATCAACTGCAATCAAATGTACAATCGTTTGTGCTTAAATTACAGGTTCATTTTTTTTTCATTAATAAAAACTTTCTTCTGACATAATTTCTCTTCACTTAAATATATACTTCATTTTGGTCACTACATATTCCTAATGGTCAATTCATTGAGAATTGATTCCACTTTTTTTTTAAAATATTGGTTCCACAGTTCAACCCCTGTACTGAGGTTTCACATAGCACTCAAAAATGTTAACATGTACAACCAGTCTATAAACAAACACGCTTTTATTTGATGAATTTGTTAAAATACGTAAATGATCAACATGGCCATCATAAGACAGAAAAGCCCCATAGCTTCAGACAAAGCAAATCCTAGAACAGCATAGGAGAAAAGCTGGTTCTTCAATGATGGGTTTCTGGCATATGCGATCATCAAACTACCAAACACAGTTCCAATTCCAGCTCCTGTAAAATAAGATAAGATATATTTTACTTCAATAAATTCATAAGTATACAGAAAGTCTGTTGCAAGCAAATGTTTAAACTACAGTCTGTCTTATCTGTCTGACTAACAGAATAAGAAAAAAATCTTCACCACCACAGATCTCAAATACAGTAAACTCTTGTTACAACAGCCACATTTGTTTTTCAGAAATTTGCCGTTGTAACGAATATGCCATTGTAACGATTTGCCGTCTGTATCGCCGAAAGTAATGTCCCAGATTGTCGTCTACGTGTTGGGTCTACTGTTATCGTTAGATTGACAGTAGGCTATAGCTCATATTAAAAGCGGTAGATCATCTGCGTGTTCATGACTAAAATGTCATGTATAATGTGATAAAAATAAATAAAGATTTTTTTTTCTCTTTAAATTTTACTTATGATGTTTATGAAAATGATTTGGGAAATGACCAGTGTCAAAAATTTGAGTTGGCCCTGAATATGGATACAAAGTGAAATTATTGGTTTGATCCCCCTCTTACTTTCAACAAGTTAATATATTACTAAATTCATTTAAACTGTTCTAATTCAAGTCAAAATGAAATATTTAAAATTATTCATAGGTTCCGATAGAACACATGTAAACCCAATCTTCACCCCTCACTACCTCTTTCATCCACCTCCAAAATTCAAAAATAGCAAAAGTTGTGATTAAAGTTCTCATCAGGATCAATCTACATGTAAAGTTTCAAACAGATACCATCCATGGTATTCCCATAATTGTTGACACTGACAGTCCACCCCCATTATTTTGTTTATCCCTCCCCCAAAATCTAAAAATAAAGGTTGTTTTGGGTAGTACCCATCAAGTTCTATCTATATGTGTAGTTTCAAAGAGATATGACCTATGGTCTTCCCACTATGGATCTAAATGCAAGACCTAAACCAAATTGTTGACACTGACAGTC
This sequence comes from Pinna nobilis, assembly GCA_016161895.1. NCBI lineage: Eukaryota > Metazoa > Mollusca > Bivalvia > Pterioida > Pinnidae > Pinna > Pinna nobilis. Next base: position 9,930 of record JACSZP010059069.1, on the reverse strand, counting down.
CACCCCCCATTATTTTTCTATCCCCTCTCTAAAAATAAAAAATAAAGGTGTTGGGTAGTACTCATCAAAGCCTCTCTACATGTGAAGTTTCAAAGAGATATGACCCATGGCCTTCCCACAACAGACCTAAACACAAGAGCTAAAACAAAATTGTTGACGCAGATGGACGGACAGACTTCGCCATTTCATAAGCCGGATTTTGTTTCACAATCCAGCCAATGACTAGAATATTGCAAAATATATTTGTTTTGTTCTCCATACACTTAAATACTATTTTACTACACAGACATCGGGGCATGGCTTTAAATTGGACATGAGACCCCAGGTTGTATGGCCTCATCCGAATGACAGGAAAAACTAGATGTTTTGAAATGACATGAATGCCTCACTTGTCCCCGATTTTTTTTTTTTTTTTTACTCGTTACGGTAAAACCTGACTCAATCGACCACTGACTTTACCAACATCCTGTCACATCAGGCATCCTTAGATGGAACCAAATTATTTGCTTTATATCTACAGTAACATTTCACTGTAACAACCAAACACACTCATTTCCAATGTCCAATACACAATTTGTTGTTTTGATGCTTAATTCAACATGTTTTCACACCAAGTTTACCAACCTTGTCAAAGGTTCTAATCCCCGATACACGTAAAAATATTCTTCTTTTTCCATACCATCAGAATATCTAATTTATTAGTTCCTGCTCATTTTGACTTTTTTTGACAGTGTTTTTACACCTTAGTTGTGTGATGTCAAATCAATTGTGTTATTTATAGCATGACAAACTTAAATACTGGCTTCAAATTTGATTACCATAATGAACTATGTAGTTGACGCCCTGAATCTGTCTCGCATAAATTGTCATTTAATTGTCTATGAAAATAATATCTGCTGAGGAAATTCTTTGAGTAAAAGCAGTTGCAGAACCATGAATGATGCGGCATACTTGCTTGGGCTCGGAAACTGAGGAAATTGTCAACAGCTGATTGTTGTAAAAGAAAAGGTAACTCAATGACCTGAATTTTCCCCCGATTTGAACTCTTATATTATGCTGTTTGCACCAAAAAATACTGATAAAAGTTAATTAGCTGTCCCTTTCTTGTAAATTTGTCTTTACAACATGTACACCGTGCAGACTTGGGTAGTGTCATAAAAAGATGGAATAATAGACGTTCGCTTACAGTTACAAGTTACTGTACAGTAGTTTTTAAGTCTCTGATAACACTTACAGTTTCTGAGCCAGCAGAATTAAATTTTGTATTATTTTCATTAAAATAATGCTCAAACCAAGAATCTCACACAGCAATAAATTTGCTTTAAGCAAAATTAGAAGAATTAGAGGACTAATTCCTTGTAACACATGTAAATGCATCACTTGTGCTAGTTTGATCCCTGACCAATAGATCTATTGTCTCTCTTACCTGATCCTGCTACTCCAACTGTAGCAGCTCCTGCACCTATAAATTTGGCAGCCTGATCAATATCACGTTGTGAAGCTGATGTTTGGAAACTTCTAATCTGTATAAACAAACATTTAGTTATCTTAATCATCTCTCATCAATTTAAAGCACCACCATATTTTTTTTTTCAAAATTGGCTAAACAAAAATTTAATATTTGCTAAATTTGTGGCTAATTGTTTTTATCACAAAATACTGCAATCAAATCCAAATTCAATAATATTGTAATTCTAAGAGTTTCAAACAGAAATGTCACCAAACACAGATAAGGGTTAAAATTTTATCTAAACTCTGCGCTTAAATTAGTTACTTTTGCCGATGCTTGAACCATCACCCTCTAGGTATAAAGATATGCACTCTACATGGAGACTGTTAAGTGACCTATCTGATATCAGACTAATAAAATCAGGGCTCCAGATAAGCTGCATACTTCTGTAATTTACCTTTAAAACCTGACGAAATATGCGTTGATTCTTACATATTTGTGTACATGTTACGCAGGCATTTGTGCGTTTTACCCCTCGACATTTAACAACACGCATACCTAATCCAAATTCAATGACTTGCTACTTTACATCAGTTTTAAATTTATAATCATAGTTGCTTAAACGCTTGATTTTGTAATTTCTTTTGCTAGAAATATGTGAGCGTTTGGATGACCCTTTTTTAAAAACTATTACACCGTAGCCATGTTTTCAACCACGCTCAAACCGAAGGTAATGGTCAAACACGTTTTTGACGATCTCTTGAAGAACATCACAAATTGAAAGGAAATACACGCTAGTTTGACCTATGCCACTCTACAAGGGTACACAGGTTGATTAACATGGCTGCGTTAGTGTGTACGTATCTAAAAAAAAAACTAGGGCCAGTGATTTTCTGCGAATGCAGAACCATGGATGGAATCAGCAATCTGAAACTGAATTATGTTTCTGAAAAATCTTATAAAAAATTCAAAAACCAGTGCAAAATTGCTATCTTACTCTATTTCTGTTTGTTATAAACTCAATTTCTTACTTAACCCTTTCAACCCCAAGTATCAGAATGGTATGCTCTATTACATTGTTTTGACCAGTCTAAATCGGTCTGTGGTGTTGAAAGGGTTAATAAACTTATTTTCTCCACTTAATTTGCACTGTTTATTGTATTTAACTCATCATTACGTTTGACATAACCTACAGCACACCTGATAAAAAAGATGGGGTTTACTAAATTCTATTGTCATTTATAACATTCATCATTGCCCTTGTGTCTGAAGTCATCTCAAGCAAAAATAGCATTCATAGATTGTTCTTCGCTATGCTTTCTTGAATTACTGAACAAACATTGAAGTTTACCGGATAGGTTAAATAGTATGATTTCACTATGTAAAACTACACTGACAATTTTTTTTTAGCTCGGGTTTGTTTCCAGTAACAAAAACAAACATTATGAGCACATGGTCGTTTACATCAAATGGCAAGGAATGTTCCAATATGCAATACCCACAAACTGTTTGGTATAAAGTTTGTTTTAGTTGTGCTTGTCTCTTTAGATAGATATCTTAAATTGCATGGCAGACTAATGAAAGTACCATTATGATAGAGTGTGTATCATTAAATTCTTTTTATCTAAACGACAGAATTTTAGTTTTCATTGACTGAAACCGGTAAAAAAACAGAATTCACAAAATCTTGAAACAGAATTGAGACAAATTTGAAACGGAAAATCACTGGCCCTAAAAAACTGTCAGAGATCCTGCACGGAATTCTGAGTGATATTGATGATCAAACATCGAGTTGTTCACTTGTTGACACGACTTTTTTTCATTTATTATGTTAGAATGAACAATTCATCTGAAATTTTCATGATGATTTTCACAGCCTAAAAAGGTGAGGCTGACATGAAAAATTAAAATCTTAAACTTCAATAGTAAATATAAACAATAAATTCAGTTTTATGTTTCATTTATCTTTATATTAAACAAAATCAATTTCATTTGTACATCAATGCATGTATTTGATCTAATAGTATTTCGTGAAATAATGATGAAAACTTGATTTACTTGCCTTGAAAAAGTCTACTTTACCCCCAAGGTTTCAAAGTAGGGTACCATTAACCTTTGGCTGAAAAATTATCTAAAGCACTGAAAATATCACATTACACTATCACTTACCTGATTTAAAATTGAATTTACATTAGAATTAAGAGGTGCATAAGTCAGCCCAGTGTATCTTGCTAGACTACCATTTGTCTGTGTTTGAATGACCTGTGATACAAAGAAAGACAGTGATCAAACAAAGTAATGCAATATTTACAAGCCAGAGTCAACAGAATTTTTCCTTACACTGACAAGTCTTCCCAATGTATAAACTCAAGTAGAAAATGTGCAATGGAATACATCTGAAACCTCATTCCGTCTTAACACATCTTGTAACATAACTTGTCCCAGTTCTAGAGCTGCAACGACTTGAACCGGTGCACCGAAAATTGTGATTCTTACCTCTAACTCGAATAGTGAGTTGCATACGGTCAGAATCAAATGGGCTTCAATAGTCTATTATTTATGAGTCATTATCGGAATTTGGCCGATTTTGTGTCCTTCTAATTGCACATGAATCTTTCACTGAAATAATGTAAGCTTCTATATTTCTTCGATAAGTAGTAGAGAAAAATAGTTTTTCTTAATATTAAACATAGAAATTATTAAACTTTGACCCTATTTCAATAATTTTTTTTATTTTTCATATTCTAAAATTAGAAAATTTTGTTGTCCATTAGCAGGGTGGCACTGTTTGATCGACATATACATATACTTTTATGATATCCACATAGTGTATTTGTTGATATATTCTAGAAATCATTCTGAATATTCATTGCAATGAGAAAAATTAGGTGATATTTCAATAATTTCATGAATAAATATATACATGTAAAATAGGTGTCCATAATTTTGATGTCTGTCATGTTACCATCAATAATTTGATCTACTTGGGATATTTTGAAAAACCTCCTTGAAAGTACCCCCATGCAACTGTTGGAGCACCATTTCCTGTATAAAACAGCATGGCATTCAACAACATTTGAACACAGAGAAATGGATAAAATGCCATTAAAGTTAAGTAACCCTCCCATATGTGCATTTTGAAAGTCTGTGATGTTACACAAAGTTTAGCTAATGGGCTTGCTTACATCACTTACAATGTTTAATATTTGATCCAAAATATACATAATATATCATATATGCCCTAGTTGTGGGAGCAGTGCCAACCACTATTGGATAATATTAAAATTCAGTATTGAAATGTCAATGGTGTTATGGTCTGTCGTGTTACTTTCAAGAAAGTAACATGACAGACGTAATTGGTAACATAATGGACAAACATGATGAGTTAGTTTGCTTTTTCAATCTAATTTTCTTATCAAAAGCTCAAATGTACACTTGGATAACATTTAGTAAATATGAAAAATTACGTTACAATGGGTCAATCATATTTGAGGGCTTAACATAGTGAACTGATTAGACTAAAAGCAATTCAAGGTAACAAGAGACAAACCTTCGGCAACATTACAAACATGTGACTGGCAATTATCACTGTGGATCATGAAAGACCATGCCAGTGGTATAATGTCTGTAGCACTGTAATTGACCAACTCCATTATTTACACAAATCAGCTCATGAGGTAATCTCTAGAAACTGACAAGTAATACCACAGACACCATGACTTACCACAGCAATGCACAAATGGCGGGATGCCCCTGAAAAAGCCCCTAAACTGACCACTTCACTGATCCAGTCCGCTTATTGGATAACCCTTTTGAATTGCTTGCACAATTTTAGTAGTACAATGCACAATGTCTGCCCTTATTATAGGAAGGTTTCCAATCCCAGTAGCAGACATGTTGTTTTAAATCTACCGTATTCCATTTAACATTGCCTTTCTACTTCTAGGAAGATTACATCCAGCATATACAAGTGTATGTCAATCTTCCCATGGACACTTTGTTGCAATTATTATACATTGTGCAAATTGACTGAAATTGTACGTATTTGAAACTACAGCAACTAGCAGGAATTAACATAGAACTAGAGCAGTGTCAAATGTAGAAAAACACAACATTGTTTATGTCCAACCAGAAGAGACTTTGAATGATAATATTGTTAAATGTACAGCTTGACAATGTGCAAAAGGTTTATAAATGTATCTTCCAAGCTTGCCTAGGTCAGTAATAGATAGAATTGGTCGCTTTGAGGGCTACTGGCAAGAGGTATTCCACCACTGAATTTTACTGGCAGTGGTCAATCTTTACTCTTAAGCTCGTGCTTGGCAATTTGCATTTGTCAAACTTTGATGGAATAGAAACTCATCCCATTTTTCTTGAAACCTTGACAGACTTTGACCAATTAAGACGGAGAACCGCTATGATGTGGTTTGCCTGATTACATAGTCTAGCACATGATCGCAAGATGGCCATAAAAAAACAGAATGGCTTGACTGCCGTCTTCTCAATAGCCAACTTTTAGCCCACCTCCTCATCCTTACCCTACTCCGTATTCGTAGTCTAAGAATCGATATGCATAAGTAAATGCTGAAGATGTTATCCTCAACCATATTAGGTCCATTGATCAAAGTTTTCTTTGACAGAGTGAACAGGCAACTTCGTCAAAGAAAACTTTGACAAAGTTTTCTTTGATAGTGTGAACAGGGTTTGAGGGCCTTTGGCAGGAGTATTCCACCACTGAAAATTACTGGCAGTGGTCAATCATTATTCCTGAGGTTCTGCTTGACATTTTGCAATAAGGTTTGAAAGGGTTACCTTCCGAGCTAATCTAGGTCAATAATGAAATTGGTCACTTTGAGGGCCACGGATAGGGTTATTCCACCACTGAAAATTACTGTCATGTATCATGTAGTGTTCCTTGTACCATGCCCTCATTATCACTGTGTTTGGAGGGGTTACCTAAAAGTTGATCTAGGTCAATGTTGAGGCTTCATTTCATTGATTTCCAGGGCACACCCACCACTTCCGGCTTGCCAGTCATCCAGTTCCATATACAGTAGGGTATATGGGATATTGTGACAGACAAGAAAAGTGGTTAACTTCCTAGCTACCCATGGGCTCTTGGATTACGGTATAACAAAACTTTCCAGAAACGAATTCTGTTTCAGATTGTCGATTCCTACTCAGTTTCATGATCATGGAAAATCACTGGCCCTACCTATTGAACTGTGCAGAGTGCTGAGCGTGGTTTAGACATTTTTACCTGAGCCCCATTTTGACCATGGTTAACACATTTGTGGCCAAGCAGAAAGGCAAAAAACTTCATGGCAAGATCTAGGACATCAAAACAGCTTGACATAAACATATCAGTATTACCTTAAAGAGAATATACATACCTCTTGTTTCTGTGAAACAACACTGCTTAGTGGTCTTGATAAAGCACGATTGGCTACCTATTGAAGAAAAACAAAATGTATTCAAGAAAATGTCCAGCTCCTCTAAAGCAGATCTGTGAGTAAAACATTATCTTAATAAATACCAAGGTCAAAATGACATTCACCTGAAATCATGCATTACATCGCAGTGTTCTAGAATCTTTTCCCCTCATCCACGAGTTAAGCTACAGTCATACCGGATCGTGTCGATCGTGCGACTGGTCGTAATTTCCTCTAGATATGACCAGTCGCGAGTGGTCAATTGTCAATTTGCAATCGCAAGCCGCAGTCTCTTAACGACCAGTTGTAGCTAATCGTACTACTGGTGGTACGTTCTGTCGTTCCATCACCGACGACTCGTGGAGATCAATCGTACGACCAACCGTAGGTAATCGTATGATAAGTCAGGGCGACAAGCAACTGATCGCACGACCAGTTGTAGCCTGTTTAATCCACTCTTGCGATCAATCGTATCTTCATCTGATGAATCGTACGACCAGTCGTAGCAGGTTGCAACAGATCGCATCTAGTCGTACGATCAGTCGAGCGATTAGGATATATATTAAACATCATCACGCGCGTCAGCATCAGTTCTTATCTAGCTGTTGGTCTGAGCAGATGCCAATATGCCACCAAAGAAAGGGAATAAACAAAAAAAGTCAGATTCTATAGATTGACTGTGGCCAAACAGAAAATTATTTGATGATAACCCTTGGCATGACAGGCTGCATAGGTCTGTCACTGATCATCTCATGGCATTTGTGAATTACTATTGTTAATTTTTCAATGAGATGATCATGAAACTATCGAAATACAGTGTGAAATTTTACTGGTGCCTACAATGCATGGCAATGCAGAGGCTATAGCTTTTGCACTCTTATTCATGTGATTTACTGTAGCTAGTCTGTATGTTGTTCAAGCTTTATTTTTAGCTTAATGTAGTGAATATATCGACCATTCAGGTTTAGACCTTCACTTTGACATCAGTGTATATAGTCGTAAATAAGCTTTTATACTACAGGGAATTTCTTTCTATTAAAAAGTTTGAAATTCAAGTCAGTAGTGAGCTATGCACACACTGAAGCTGAAGGAGCCCATATATTGTATGAACATTTTGCTAAGTAAAAAAATTAATTCAGATTTGAGTTTACATTTATGCTGAATATCTTTAAAAAAAATGTCATTTTTAACAAACTATGATTAGGAAACCCACAGTGCAAAACAAGATACCAAATCTAGAAAATTCAGTTCGCCAAACAGGCGAATTCGATGGAAAAATCTTTAGCCCGGTAGCATTTTTATTAGCCATTGGCGAATGGACGAGTTAATTTCCAGCTCTGGGATAGGTAAGGCCCATGTATCTATAAGATCTTTACTCTGTTTGGCCCATAACAGTGTAAATCTCCTAAAAAAACATGTCAAATACCCCAAACAGCTTTTAAAAAGCTCTGTCGCTAAGCTTCGCTGACTGTTTAGTGCAGTTGATGAAATAATATTCGCAGAATTTTGAAATACAACGACTATGATAATTGTCATTTAAAAAAAACATAGTATCGCCCTAGAACAACTACCAGTATCAAAAGTTATTGAATTTGATTTCACAGCAACAATTGCAAGATAAATATCCAAAATATTTATCAATTCTCGCACTTTATAGCAAAAACATCGTATCAAGCTTCAAAATATATATTTAAACACTTGACAATAAACCCAAGACGATTTGACAGTTGAAAGGTCAATCAATGACAAGTGCAATTTAAGTTTTGACTCTTGGGATTATATGCTAGTATAACAGCATGGAAATAAAGTTTAAGATGCTATAAAACATGGGAACTACTCCCTCAACAGTTTGAGGCAAATCGAGAGTTAACTCGCGATTCAAATGCTATCTTTTTCAGAAGCAAGAAATGAAGGGTATTTCAGTGTAGACGTCCATTCTGTAAACATGGCGTCCAAGGGTAAATATCAAGAGCAAATTGCAACAAACAGGTTTTTAAATGCTTCTGAAAAAATCGCGGTTATAGACACTATATTGATGATTCGTGTACTCACCACGCATCTTGCAGTTGGAGTGACAAGCCTTGCACAATACATCTTCAATACTCTAGGCAGCTTCTCTCGAATCTACAAAGGTACCGGTAAACTTCGGGTAAGTCAATGAAGGTTTTAACAATAATTACGAAACAGCAATACAAATACGTACTGCTACAAAGAATAAGCTTATATTCAATGCAAATAACAATGACATTAAGTTTATGATGCACTCAAAACATAACGGATAATTAAAGATTCTGTAACACGTACGACGACCTTGGAAACGCTTACCGTAGCCCGGCGAAGGAGGTTGTAATTGCGCATGTACCGGAAATGGCATACCTTTTCATATTTTTCTTCACATTTTATCGTTCTTTTTCAGCATATAAATTGAAATTAGAAATTTTCAGCATTTAGTTCTGCACATATAAGCTGGAGATAATTTAAACTAATTCGTAAACATTTTGTATTTCGTCATTTTCCGTCGGTCGTACCGGCGAACCCGATTGAGACTAAAAACCCTGTAGTTCGGCAATTCTCAATATACGCAGATCCTGTATTTTGATAGAGTATAATGACCTGAAAAAATGTACTTTTACTAATGTATATTTGTTTTGCTATCTTTTTTTCACGACGATGATATACAAATAATATACGTAATTGTACATGATCAGTTTTGAATATAGAACTTCAAGTCACAATCCAAATACAGATAATCAAAAACATACAATTTTTCCGGCGTCATTAAGCAGAGACGTATATAACACATATTTGTCCAAGACCAAAAGACCAAAAGACAGATCTAGACCTTGGTCTTGGACAAAAGTATTCGCACGGTAAAGGCAACGTTGAAAGTCAAACAAATGATGCGGGTTTCCCCAGTCGGCCGACGATAAGCATAACGTTTTTTCACTTGAAACCGGTAATAAATTTATGAAAGTGATACATATAGAAATTATCTAATTCCAAGGTATTATTATATTTCACCAAATATATGTAAATTCAACAAATTAT
>JACSZP010059060.1:0-12201 GCA_016161895.1 Pinna nobilis | reverse complement strand
TGTCTAGAAATATCGTTTTCATTTAATGAACGATGCAATGAAGTTTATTTGGAAATAACCTATAAAATATTCTCGGAATTTTTTTAAAAAATGATTCAAACATATTCAATTTTTGTAAAGCAGGACGACAAAGCTTGAGTTAAGTATGTCCGGTGTTGATATTGAGATTAAGCGTGAGAAGGGATATAATGCTCAAAGAACCAAGACGTACGGAAAGTAAGGCTACTATGCTAGGACTCGCATAGAGCAGCTAGTGCTGTGGGCTTGTTTTTTTATTATGTAATTGTAGTGCATTTGCATGGCTATATCTGCTTTCGCTTCAATACGTTATTGTCTTAATTTTAAAGTCGCATGCACCATTTAAATAGTTTTATTTACACACATCTTTTTAATAAATTCCTTAACTTAGTAATAACATTGTTTAGTATTTTGTCATAAATTCAATACAAATTGCATTTACAACATTAAATGTGGAGAAATATTGGTCTCCTGATGTAGTTCGTAGGCTGGTTGTCTGATGGTACGCCAACTCTTCTCCGTTTTTCCTTTTTATGTTGATGTTAAAATACAGTCCAGCAAATTAGGTACATGTATATGCTGAAATGTCTCACTTTCCACTATGATTCAAATATCGATTGGCCATTCTGCAATATGAATAATTACAAAAGCATAAAACTAACACACTATTTTTATGGAAGTATAATCCGTTCAGACAATAAAACATTCACACAGATATCGCAAACGTACCACTACTGTTGTATTTATATGTGCAAATACTATTTCAATTTGCATGAAAACAGAGAATCTGTCGGAAACATTGATAGAAATGTTACAATAAATTGCAGTGAAAGTAAATAATTAATAGAAAATTTCGTAGTTTTGCAAACATTCAAATATTTTCGAATAACAATGAACGAAACGTACAAATATACTTTCCTGATCAGGAAATATACAAGTAAAATTTATAGGATAATAATATAGGATCGATAATCACAAAGCATAAGGGTATCACAGAACAACTCTTTTAGGGGTTGGGAATCGCCCACTTTAGGAAAGAAATTAGAACTCAGAAGAGACCTTATTTCACCACGGTATCAACTATCTAATCTTATTAAGGAATAACATAGTCTGTAGATATATTTTAGACGTAGTGTTTACACATGTAAGCATGCACAATATAGAGGGGAAGTTATATACAATAACAATTTTATGGGAAAATTCAATATTACACTTGGGAATTTATTACTTCACATTCCTTAATGATTCCTTTGAGACATTTATTCACCTATCATTATCAATGGCAATACTTTGATCAAATTTAGCATTTCTAACGCATAATTGATCTAGTTTGTCGTCCGATGCTCAGACCGATAAGTCAAGATGGAAGAAAGAAATATTTTCGAGTTATCCCCCTTTTCACATAGCTTTTTGAGAAATCTTCAAATTTACTTGTAACTCTGTGTGTTGATATTTGACACATGATAAATTCTCTGTACAGTCGATTTCACAAAATTTGATTTTGAATAAGCTACTGCTTCTTCAACTGAAAACTGTCTTTTGCTCACACTTACCTTCTATGTTATAGATATTACAATATGGATATGCACGCTCAGATATATACACCTATACGTCTTCACCATCTATCTTAATGCACCTATTAAATTGTGATGTAACTAACTCAACAGAAATTAAATTGTCCTTAGAAAAACAAGTCTCCTTTAGAGAGTCACTTTAAAATTTTTGCAGTTAGAATAATCCATTTTTCAATCCCGTATTCTCTTAAAATCTACGGTTCCTTATATATTACATACATTACTACGTTCTTTAAGCGCGTTAGGATACAAAGTCATGATTTTATGCATTGGAGAAAGGCGAGTATTTGATGAAGGATTCATTTGATTTGTGATTTAATGTGTCTGAATTTTGGCATGAAACTAACACAATGAGTTACCGTTCGTAGGAGAAGACAGTAACCCATCAATATTTCTAGTTTCGATTAGAATAATAAACATTCTTTATAGTAAGATGTATTCTTTATTGAATTTGTCTTAATTCTTTTTACATTGATATACAATACATGTAGTAATTCATTTGTTTCAACATAATATCAAAATCTTAAACATTATTTCAAAGCGGAACGTATTGTATGGAAATATACATCTCTACCGTTTAAATTTTATTCCTTCTATCTTGGAGACACAATGACACTCTGACGGGATGATTAGGTATTTCAGATAACCGCTGTTATATGTTTAGTATTCATTCGGCGATTGTTTGTTAGTCAGGCTGTTCCCAAGTAGCGATATCTGAAATTTTAATAGCAAAGACTAGATAATTCATCATCGAAAGCTTGTTTCTAATCACACAATCGTCCAAATGTTACGATGATAATGAACATTAAAAAATAAACCGTGGAACTTCGCTTCATTGGTTGAATAACTTAAAGGAGGTGATCACTTTAATCTTTTATTTTTTTCCATTTGCGTCAATTGTACTGTTAACATGAAAAATAAAATGAATAGGATCTAAGAAAATATCCACCAGAAAGTGTTGAAATATGACATATGAAAGAATATGACCGTCGTTGTTGTCAACACTTGTTTTTTTCCTGCATGAGAATAATGGCAACTAAATCAAGTCTTCCGGTTTTATTTTAGCTATGTTTCATTCACATTTAATGTGTATAGTTCTTTTAGACCCACGTTTTAAAATAGTGATGTAAAAAATTGAAAATTGACGTTAGATTTACTCACATTCACTGGCTAGGAAGCACATTAACTTTAGCCTTCAAAACACATGTCTGCAGTAAGTATTTAGCGGTTGAAACATTTGTTTTAGGTAAAAGTTGTTATATTATAAAACATAACATGTTTTAGAACTCAGGACCTGGTCGCACAATACATTGTTAAATTAACTCGTAGCTAGCGACTAGCTAAGAGTTAAAATTAAGCTTATAATTTGCTAACTTTATAGTTTAACGGTATAGCAGAATTGTTTAGTTAGTTAATTACGAGTTATCTAGAAAAACATATTTTAGAATAACCACAGCCACAAATTTAACTATCAGTTAGTTTATAGTTAAACCTAACTACAAATTAAACTATTGCGCAATAGGGTCCTTACACAAAGAATCTTACGATAATCACTAATGGTCGAAAGTATGAAATTATTATTATTAATTATCTGACAAATTCTAAATGTAAATGAAATGAATATAGGCACAATCTGATTTATATCATTTATGCAAATCAACTTTCATCACAATTGGCCAATTTTACTATAAAATGTGCAAAATATGATTAAGAGTGATTTTGATCGTAAGATTTTTTGTGAAAAGGACCCCAGATGTTCAGTTCGCGAAAACTGTCAAGGAAATTGACGTTCTACGGCCAATGTCATTACGGATTCTAGTTACAGAGACATCAGCAACTTTTTAATCTGAACGATAAAACGATATCTGAAAAATGTTTTTTTCGCAATGTACAAAATATGTCTTGGAGACTCCATATAAAGCAAGAGCATTACTGAAAGTAAATGTATACGGGACTCGAATAAGTCTATCAAAGCAGTTTTGTTTGTGGTTGACTGTGCAGTTTGAGAGGATATAAATATTTTTTGGAATAATCATTTTGATTTTTCTGTTAGTTACTAACCTTGAAAGACCATGTCTATAGCAACGTACGTTTATGCTGCATCTTTGATTTTTTCCTCAAAAAGTGTTTACTTGAGATTTTAAAAAATATTAACACCCAATTCAGAAATACATTCATGTAAAAATCTTTGTTATGAATCCTTAATTCGACGGAAACGGAACAAATTTATATCATTATTTGAAATAAGAATACATGCTTAGTTGGTGGAATATCATGATATCATTCTAGCAAAAATGTAAAAGTTTGGTGGACATAGGACATAGTCCGGCCTCTGTAAATTCAGAGTTGGGGTGAAGTGCTATGGCACAATCAGAATCCTCTTTTAACAGAATTTCCTGAGGCCAAAATGACACAGTTCATTTAATGAATTAAGTAAGGGTAAAAATAATCCAATAAACATTTCCCTTTGAGCTTTATTTAAGCTTTATTTGAAAATGAAACAGAGAAAAAGGGGGGATAAAAAATAGAGTTGCAAACTTGCCAGATCTCTTTTACAGTTGCATTTGTAGATAAACTGAGTGCAATAAGGTTTGTTGGTTGATATCAAGCATATTTCATACACTGTAGCTTGCAGATCAACAATTAAAGTAATGTTGCATTTTGTCTACACGTACATGTTTATTTCTATGCAAAACCACTCGCTTATATGTGTGTATGGAGGGGGGGGGATTTGGGTCAAGGTGAATGTGTTCGTGTAAGTGCCATCAAAAGTGTGCTCGTGCGTGAGTGTTCCATTGCATCCAAATACATTTCTATGTGACATTTCCATCTATTTGCGTGGTAATCACGGGATTACAAAATGTCATATAAAGTAAAAAACGCTGAAACAAACATCAACCATATTAGATGATTGATAGACGTCATCGCTCGTAGTCAGATTATCTTTCACAGTGAATGACCAAGTTAATCAATATCACGGTCTTTGTTTCAGCGTAATGTAATTTTAATTGAATCTTTCCGTAACACTAATTGTTGCCGATTACATATAAAGCCGATCCCGATTTTGTCTGTTATTATCTTGACACAGATGTGATTTGTTTGCTTCGTAGTATATCATACTGTCTCCGGAATTATATCATATGGGATTATTATCTTATCTGATATAGTAGTGTAGAAGTGTTGAATTACAATTTGCAATCTGGTATGCCAACATTTCAGTAAAACTCTTATGAATAAAATAACATTACGTAATAATCCGGTTTGAAAAAAATGGTAAAAGCATCTGAGATCTGAATATTCACAGATATTTCTGTTTTTCCAGAGTCCTCTTGTCTGCAAGCCCTGACAAAGATACAAAAAAGAAGCTCAGGGATGCGTTTTCAAGATTTTACAACAGACAGCCGTATGGGAGTAATATTGGAAAGAAAAACTGGCATGAAGAACTGAAATATATTTGGAAGACATGATACATTGGAATCTATAGCATTGTACGATATCACTTTTTGTATTTATCAATATTCTTTTGAGCAAAAGTCAGACGTTGAATTCATCTGGCTATCATCAAATGTTTCAGATGATTACAAAATTTGACATAGACTACATTCGTCACGTAATGTCATCATCAGGATAATGAGACACCACAGTTTATTACCATAACATAGAAAAGAAAACATATTACCTGAATTTGTTATTAAAAGTATTTATCATGGGCTATCATGATCGTTCATTGAGGTAGTCTGTGGAAAGTGATCACCATCAACATAAATATCTGAAAACTTGGAGGTATTTTCCACCATATAATTATAGTCCTTTTCAGCTCAAAAACTAAGTACTGTACCTGGTAAATCAGATTGTATTGACAAAACCTATAAAATGTGAAAACATGCATTTCCTTTTTTTAACATTGGTGCATTTGTACAGAAAAAACTGGAATATTTATGTTTATCCTTCATTAAAATACGTGGCATGTTTGTAATGTGTGCTACGTACTCTCGAAGAATAAATTCTTTGAATTCATGTTGGTCTTGGTGAATAAAATATTTGATATTTGAATAAAAGGGTTATTTCATATGTCAAATAAGAGAGAAAAATGTTGATTGTATGTATTCAAGTCACGTATCAGCCTTTAATGTATGAATCGTCGGTATATGTATGAATTGCATTGTGGTGAGTAGAATGCGTTCTAGACATTGAGCGTCTAATTGATAAAAATGTAATATAAATGCACTGCTTTCATTCAGAACGATTTCCAATTTTCTATGCAGATTTGTTTTATCTAGGGTTAGTCATTGAATAATTAAAAAATCGAAATAAAACACCACCTTCATGTATTTCATTAAGTTAATCTACATCTTCAATCAATAGCATTTTTAATTTAACAATAATAGCCTACATCTTTCAAACACTGCTCTTGCCAAGAAAACTCCAAAGATATTTAGCTGTATCTCCGTTTTGCTTTTTGAATGTAAGCTTAATGTAAGCATAAGATGATTATTCAAATAAACAAAGTGTCAGGACATAGTAACAAATGCTGGAATAATATATTCGAAAGTAAACAACTCACAAGAGAAACAAATAAAACAGCAGCTCGTTATTCAAAACGTTTGGTCCCAACGAAAATTGTCAGTTTAAGTGAAGCATCTAAATCAATGGAACGTATCTCTTACAAAAGCTTATGTAATTTGAAGAAAAAAAATCGTTTCCCATGTAAGTCCTCTATAATGGGGTGTCTGGATTATATAAGTCCGGAGTAACGAGGTTCGAATGCGTACAGTTAAAAAATGCTTCAATATAATGAGAAATGGTTCAATTTTGTGTAACAGATATGGCTCGGATCATTTGCTATATCTATGTACTCTGTATAAAAACCAGAAATAAAAAATATCTGAATTGATGATCAACGTACGGTACGTTTTCTATATTTGGATTTGTTTTCGTTTATCTTAAATGCCTATAAGAAAAAGTCAATAATTTCATCGAGCGAGAATAATGCGACAAATTTGATTGTTGCGCACACTGAACTCAGAAACAACGTCACTTAAATTGTAGTTTTATTGTTGAACATTTAACATAAGAATTTCTCGCTCAACATTTTACTTAAGAATTTCTCTCTCATATGGAGACATAATGTGAGCTTAAAGGTGCAAAGCTGCTTATAAAAATGATGGAAAATCTTACGCGTGACGACACCTGCAGTGAAATGGGACCTTAGTTTGACTGTCTCATCTGCAAAACAAGAAAAACCAGTCAGCCGACGACCAAATCCTCGATCTCCCTGTCTAAATGCTATCAATATAACAATAACCTTATCTGTTTACAACATAAATCTGAAATGATGAAATAATCACTTTCCTGTTAAAGATACATAAAATTCAATCGTGACACTCCAATCAGAATATTTGATTGTTTGTCACTAATCATTTATTGTTATCGATGACAATCCTTCCGATATCTATGAGTTTTATCTGCCCTGTTCAGTTCATATTTTGCCTACCTTAACCAATCGTATCTCATGCTGCACCCTGGACACCCTTATTTTTAGTAAAAGTGCGCTGCGGAAATATTAACTGCGCAACTCGAATTCTTATCAATGGCAATACAATGAAAGATTGATTATTGGTGTAAGATGGCTATCAATATCCTTATGAATCATTCATCAAACTGTAAATTCTGAATTAAACGGCTTGTAAAAAACAAAGCTACTTGATGTATAATTATTTATATTAAGAACTCAATATAGCTAGGAGACAATACTATGACAACAATACGTGAAAACCCCTACATTAGAGCACCTGTTGTTTGCATGTGAATTGTATAATTAATTTTGTTGATAATTGATATTATATTGACAACGTGAGAACAACTGTGTTTAAGTAGCGAAGAGGTTTCAGTTTTTATAATTTCTAAACAAGAAGGAAGGAAGAAGCGTTTGCTTCCTCTAGTTCCGATATAATGCACGCAAAACCGATGAAGTATTTTCTCTTTTTTGAAATCAAAGACAAGGCTTTTATAGTTCGCATAGATTTAGAGTTTCAAAAGAATAAAAAGAACGTCTCACGATACTCATTAAACAAAAAACCCCCCAAAAACATGGTATTGTCATGCCATTGAAAATACAAAAAAGATCGCAGTAGCAACTTAATTAAATAAAACATTCCCGATTTCGTCATGAAATCCTGCATATGTCGTCTTCTACTTCGAGGTCATAGCTCTTCAGATTAAATCTTTCTAGTTCATTTACCATATCATATGTTTTGCAGAATCCCACATGGCGTGCTATTTATTCCCCGAAGTAGGAAATAAAGTTCTTTTGTGTTCACTTTCATATGTGCAATAAAATTCAAATGGTGGCTACGTAATGGCAATATTACAGATATTTTATTATCAAAATGTACCAGAAGCTCTACATGTTGGCATTACATCTCTCGACCATGTATGATTTTAATTAACTTCCCTGTATCTAGTGCTTCTGGCGTATTTAATCAACACCCTCTGGATGTGTATCATAGACATATATTGCAAAACAAATCATTCAATTGTCCTCTACTATTCCGCTTATCGGCTTTGCTTAACTCATTTTCAAATCAATTTTAATCACAAGTTGACCATCAGTTGTATGTCACACTGGGCAAATGGTAAAGATGAAACGATTAAAGCCACTAGACAGTTTATGAGGATGCTGAAATATCAACCACTCTTACTTTGGTCGCTGCGTTTATGAAATCAACGAAATTGATCCCTACCGCGAAAATACGCCATATTTTATTTTACCTGTGGATGAAGTTCATTATCCGTTCTAGTCACCGATGAAGATGTCGGATATTACAAATACATCTATAACCTTCCATAATAATGTTTGTCTAAGAAGGAGAAGCTCATTGCGATGACAAAGTACATCACATTTCCATTTCAACAATTTGATCGAGTTGCTTTTTGACATCCTAGTGTACATTTCAATAACGTACTTTGTCAGTTTTCAGAAGCCCTGCATCGTGATCTTATATTTTGAAAAAAAAGAATATAAACAGCGACATCGTCTACTCCATTTAAGTTTTCAGAGGATTTATTTTGTTGAATGGCGGTTTTGATAGAATTAATTCAAAAACTTCATCTCCGATTGATGACATTGTTTTGTATTATTTACGACGAGCGAAGAGTAACGCTTTTCAGTATTTTGAAATTTTTTGTGCATGTTTTATTTTCAATATTTTACTGTATCATTTTTCAGTAATTTTCAGAAGTAAGTGGTTGTCCTCAGTATTACTAGTGAGAGACACAAGAATGAATTATGTAATTCTTAAACAAATACACATACGCATAATGTCATTATTCCAGTAAAATCTAATGTCCTCCAACATTGACAGGAGGCATCCTCATTTAAAACACCACTCTATAGGTTCACAAATGATTTGGTATTTGTATTAGTTTTTTTTTTTAATTGTTGTACCTTTATCCTCTTCTCTATAATCTATTATTACATTTTCACCCACACAAATGGATCTCGTTTGTCTCTCATACAACCGATGTCAACCGATACAACTTTAATTACTCTGTCGTTTGTTGTGACGACAGGATATGGATAACCTGTAATTGTGCGCTTTGTGATTATGCTTGCAATTTGATTGGTCATAAATGTAACCAATGAGCTGAGGGAAATCAAATTTGATAGTAGAAATAATTTCAAAGATAATTAGTGTTTAAATCATTATTTAATAAGAGCAATAGCCGGTAATTCATGTCATTGACTCTAAATAATGAAACTCCGGACAGCTTCGGGTGTTACTTGCTCTTGCAAAAGTATAAGCTCAATAAATAATCATGATTAAATAAAAGACGCGCGGAAATCTTAAAGGAATAATTTCAATATAAGCTGCATCGATGACATGAATAATTTGTTAATGCTTTGTATCCTAGAATCAAAATTATATCGAAAATGTTTATGGTAAAGTCTTAACGCAAGCATACATGCATGCACACACTAAGAGAGAGAGAGAGAGAGAGAGAGAGAGAGAGAGAGAGAGAGCATTTCTTGTTGAATCATTATGAGAGGAGAAGGAGAAGTATTATCAACATTTAGTTTTAGTGAAGTGCTAAATGAATTGTTAACTGCCGCAGTGTCAAACACATCTACACAACTTTGATATCGATGAGGTCGGAAAGACGTAGATAGAAACCGCATCAAATCAATTTAAGGACACTTCAGCGGAAATAATAAAACAGCAAACCGTTCATCACCACTCATCGGAAGTTAATACAAATTGATCTCCATGTACTTTACGGTCGCAAGATAGGCAAGATAAGTCAAGTATCATATTCGATTTTTACAATTTGGGAAGGAAACACCGAATGAAGTATTTGATTGATTGGATTAACGAGACGTCGGGTTTATAGAAAATGACGCCTTGTTTGAGTTTTTAAAGAAAAAATTAGTCGAGCCGTCGTTATTAGAGCATAGAAATGTGTCTTAACAAACGCTGACCTTTCATTACTAACAAGAAATGTTTATGATAATTAATGTTTTGTGTGTCTATCTAAAAGATAGACCGAACATAGATGTGATTGCGACTGGAATTTTAAGGGAGAAAATAGATGTGTGTCTTAAAGATATAAAAATCACGATACATAACAAAGTATAAAGCGACATAAGAATCGGAAGGCAACGGTGACCTCAGGCAATCTACAGGTGGTTGCAGATACAATGTAAATACAAAGTAAATTTGACGCATGCTCGATGAAAGATTTCAAATTTTAACACAATGGTTTCAAAATTGTCTTACTTGTTTGATTATTGTCGCCTAAGACTTGATTTATTAATTCGTTAATCATGGGAGAACATGGAGGGAATTGTATAACTAATTATAGAAATCATTCTCAACTCTTGGTATATCTCGTTGTAACATTGTTTAAAAGCGAACGTACTTTTGACTCCCATTGAACGTTTGATTTCCAGTTCTCTGTTTCAAAATAAGCAATATCCTTTTTTTTAAATACACATATTATATGGTTTCAATATTCTTAACTGTTCAACAACTGTCGCCATAATTTGATTTATTTTACTCGTTTATCATGAGACCATGGAGGGGATTGTATGTCTATTATTTGAAAAAAATCAACTCTGGGTATAAGTCCGTTTAAGCTTGATTAAAATCGAACTTAGACATTCATTGAACGTCCGATTTCCAGTTCTCTATTTCAAATTTAGTGATATAAAAATGCACACATAGACATACGTCATTTGTTAAAGATTAATTTAAAACCACAGAAAGTAAGGAGAACAAAACATCGACGCTGCATAAAATAGTCCTTTTCAAGGGATCTGTTGTATGTTTGTTTGTTTGTTTTTTTTTTCTTGCGCACGTTTCATTTTGAAGATTTAAATTTGATAAATATTCACAATCAGCCTGTTCGGGAGAAGGAAAAGTGCAATTCAAGATCGCATGTAGATCTTAATAACATGTCCATTTCAGGCATGGGCAAGTAATTATCTGTCATAAACAACATTGTCATTCTCAAGGAAACCACCGAATGAAAACAAGTTATTTTTCCGTGATATGAATCTAGTTATCTAGTAGGTTCTGCTACAGCTGTTGAACTCCGATCTGACAATTAGCTTGGTCTTTGTTTTTGAATAATTTTTCCCGATGTTATAGCGAGTTTTAATAAAATTCAAGTAAAAGCAACAATAACACATTCTACAGTCAATACACAACCATATCACCTTTACAAAATGGTATTTCAAATTTTCCAACGTGATGAAAGGGTACTTGTTACAAAACATTGACTAAGAAATACCTTTATATTCAAGTTTGCATATGCATTGATATCTATTGAGCCATAAATACCAAATTACACAAGAATTGTATAAAAACTGAAACAGTCGAAGATTGTAAATGTTGAATAAAAGAATAAAAAAAAATATTTGGATATATCCATAAATATGGTGTGGCGCATTCAATGAATATGTAAATAAAACTTCTGCATGTTAAGTGTACTGTCAGAATAATTACAGTATTATGTCCTTTTTTAATCTTGTTGCTTAGATCCAAGAAAACAGGTCGATTTAAAGTATCCTGGAAGACTCAAGCATTCCCTTCTTGCTAGAAACACCCCTCTCTCTATCAATAGCAGTAGTCAAGTAAGGTATATTCCACACCGTGATGGAGTCAAAGTCGATGTTTAAATTATCAAATTTTGTCTCAAGCCAAAGTATAATCAATCACTCTAAATAACGAAATGCAATATCTTATGATGAAGTTCTCTTAATGGTCGTAAAACTTCCTCAATGAAGTTTTCAATCGATTACGTTCATACCTTTGGCTACAAAACTTGTCTATAGGTTGCTTGGCCCTTAGATGAAAGTCATGGTTTATGCGAACTTGTTCTGGTATGTCGTATATACTGTGATAAGAAAAAACCATGTAAATATATTATTTCAAGATTGTCTAAGAAATGCTACAAAATGTAACCATATCTGCAGTTAATGACTAAGGCCAGTATCAAGGCCTCTTCATTTTCCAGATTTTTTAGTATTGACTGTTTTCACGTGCATACATTTTAATGTATATGTGCACACACACACACACACACACACACACACACACACACACAC
>JACSZP010059054.1:0-11437 GCA_016161895.1 Pinna nobilis | reverse complement strand
ACATCTAAAGCATAGAGTAACCAAAGATTGTCAAGCTCATTGTCAGACATCTAAAACATAGAGTAATCAAAGACTACTATGCTCATTGTCAGACACCTAAAACATAGAGTAATCAAAGCTCAATGTCAGATACCTTAAACATACATTTTTTAAAGATTACCAAGCTCATTATCAGACATCTTAAACATACAGTGATCAAAGATTACCTCGCTCATTGTTTAACGCCTAAAATATAGAGTAATCAGAGACTACCTGGCCCATTGTCAGACACCTAAAAGAGAGTGGTCAAAGATAACCAAGCTCATTGTCAGACACCTAAAACACAAAGTAACTAAAGATTACCATGCTCATTGTCAGCAAGCTCAGTATCAGACACCTAAAACATAGAGTAATCAAAGATTGCAGCACTAACAGAACTTTCTCCTGACAAATAATCTAAAGTTACAAGTCCACATATTTGATATCCATCTATACAGCTAAATGAATTGGCAACTGATATACAAGATTTTCTGTTGTAAATGTTTGTAGAAACAGGATATACAGGTATAAAGTAACCATGGGAACAAGCTTTTTACCTTCTGAACCATATCACAAGGAGACTCCCAAGTTATCCTCTGTAAGCTCAGAAACCCAACAGAAAACCACAAGGTCAGCATGTCACGAATGGACAGCTGTAGCGATCGCAGCCGTGCTACCTCCTTCTCATTTGTCAGTCCTCGCATATGCGTCTGTAAAATGAAATGCTAGAAACGTACTTTCTGTAATAAAGAGACCACACAAAAATTCATGGATTTCAAACACACACATATACTGTACAGAATTATATCATGGTAAACACACAGGGTTCAATGCTACCATTTGTCCATTTCCATCTTATTTGCTGTTGGGATAAGTAAATTTCATTAGCAAATTATGCAAATTCTACATCAGGAATGTTACCAAATATTGTATTTTCTAGAGGAAAAAAACCTCGAACTTTACAACTTGAATTTTACAAAATCCTGACTTCAGAATTTTCCCTGTAAACTAACATCCCTGACGACAAATTTTACTGTACAAGGATATTCCTTAAATGTAAACTCTACCAGGTACTTTATATTATTTGTCAAAAAATAAACTGACCAGAACAAAGTGGTAAAACATAGGCCTACTAACCAGCACATCGGCTCTCATATCCACCAGGAACTTTACACCACCCTCGATCCTCCCGATCTTACTGAACAACTGTTGATATGGTGGTATCAGGGCATTTCTGAGTCTCTCCTCCACCATCAGTAGAGCTGCTTCACCCTTTTCCTTAATAAATGCAAATAAGAGAAAAAAATCAACAAATGAACAAAACTCCACATATTCATAATCCACACAGTCCTACTCAGTTCTAAAGATGTTTCCGACAGACTTGCCAACCTTGCAACATTTTTATGGGAGAGATTTTTCAATGTTATGGGGAGACCCTAAATTTTATCAAGAACAAATACATGTAGGAAAGTTAAAGTTTTTCATGGGACAGGCATATTTGTTGCAAGAAATTGTCAAAATTTTGCATAAAAAAATAGGGAATTTCCCAATTTACAGGGGGGTCTTGGCAAGTATGTTCCAAGGGAACATGCAAATATGATCACATGTGAAAGAAGTCATCTTAATTCAGCTGACCCAATAAATTTTCCTCAAAGATATATATTTTGAAAATCTTTTATTTAAAAAAAGAAAACTTTATCACATTCAGTTACAAAAGAGGAGAAACATACAAAAACTATTATTAGTTACATGACTCAGGTATGGTATGGTACTGTTGTTTAACGTCCCACTCAAGAATATTTCACTCATATGGAGACATCATCATTTGCCGGTGAAGGGCTACAAATTTTTCCTATGCTCTGCACTGCTGGCCGTAGAGCAGGGAGGGTTCTTTAATGTGCCAACACCTACTGTGACATGGGACCTTGTTTTTTACTGTCTCATCCGAAAGTAAGGAATGGCCAACCGCAGAGTGCCACTACATGGCTTAGACCCAGATCTTCCGATTGGCAGTCAGAACACGCTAACCACTTGGCCACGCAGGCCCCACATGACACAGGTAGTTGCCTCAATCTGGACATTTACAACACTCCTTTACAAATGTACAACTCCTAAGTTACAAATGTACAACACTGACCTGTGCATTTACAACACTCCTAAGTTACAAATGTACAACACTTATCTGTGCATTTACAACACTCCTAAGTTACAAATATGCAACACTTACCTGTGCATTTACAACAGTCCTAAGTTACAAATGTGCAACACTTACCTGTGCATTTACAACACTCCTAAGTTACAAATGTACAACACTGACCTGTGCATTTACAACACTCCTAAGTTACAAATGTACAACACTTATCTGTGCATTTACAACAGTCCTAAGTTATAAATGTGCAACACTTACCTGTGCATGTACAACAGTCCTAAGTTACAAATGTGCAACACTTACCTGTGCATTTACAACACTCCTAAGTTACAAATGTACAACATTGACCTGTGCATTTACAACACTCCTAAGTTACAAATGTACAACACTTACCTGTGCAGTTACAATACTCCTAAGTTACAAATGTAGAACACGTACCTGTGCATTAACAAACACTCCTAAGTTGCATATGTACAACACTTACCTGTGCATTTACAACACTCCTAAGTTACAAATGTACAACACATACCTGTGCAGTTACAACACTCCTAAGCTACAAATGTGCAACACTTACCTGTCTATTTACAACACTCCTAAGTTACAAATGTACAACACATACCTGTGCAGTTACAACACTCCTAAGCTACAAATGTGCAACACTTACCTGTGCATTTACAACACTTCTAATTTACAAATGTACAACACTTACCTGTGCATTAACAACACTCCTTGACACGTGTATAACATTGTCCTGATTCACTCCATACTGCTGAGATAGAATTTTGACAAACGTCAGTTTTTCCTCGCCTGATAGTGCCGAGTAATGATCACAGAATCGCTTGCACTTGGCCTTAAAACAATAAAAAGAAACTTCTCTGTACACTTCTCATGTGCAATCCGATATATATTCATTATTGATTAATCCCTTTCAATTCTCAGAGTTAGGTGTCTAGGGCTCTGAATTTTTGAAAGGACAAAATTGATACAGTAAAACATCGATAAGTCGAATTCAAAGGGACCATTTGAAAAGTTTGAGGTATCGGGACTTCGACTCATGAATGTATTAAATTTCTTGACATCTTAATGATTTTTTCTCCTGTGGCATACAATGACGCCCCCTTTCCACACATGCATGCATTAAAATGAATATGAGACTTTATTTCCGTACACTGAGTATTCAGGCTAGCCGGTCGGCGACCCAGTATTTAGTAAAAAAGGTGTGAAAATGCGGATGCGCAGACCTTTCTACATATAAATTTATTATAAGTTCGACTTATTTGTGGTGATTTTCTCTGTTTTTGTTGCTAATGGACCAAAAAAATATTCGAGACAACAGGAAGTTCGACTCATACAACTTCGAGTCATGAGTAGTATCTTAATAGGATTACATAAGGAAATAATTCGGGACTTTGAGAAAAGTTCAACAGAGCGAGAAATTCGAGTCATTGAAGTTCGACTCATCAGAGTTTTACTGTACTTTCAACAAACACATTCTACTTTAGTACCGGTGGACTATGGCTCAGTGTTTAGCGTCAGTGAACATTTCTCTCTCCACGATAAAAAACATTGGCTGTCACCATATGAGTGTTGTGTGACACAAAGTGAATAAAAAACAAACAAAATTGGAAGAAGATAGTCTAAGAGAGTTGGAATTTGATATTAGGGGTGCATGACTCTGCAGAGTCTAGTTTTTACCTCTAAAGACAGAACACTTGTGTCAGGTGAGGAGAAAATCGTCTCAAGGAACTGTGTGGCCCCGTCTGGAAATGGCTTCTGAGAGCCCTTCTCAGTGCTCATGGTGCGTTGTTGTACCATAGATAGAGATTTGACATCCCGAGCCCCACACAAGTGCTGATGGTTAAAAGAATACATAATTAACAAGAGCATTTATATACATTGTGTGCATTGTACATACATGTAGTTTATAGGTAAGACACCATTAACTATATTTATACATACAGCATTGTGCCATAAGTTTATGAACAAACGCCATTTTTACTACCGTATATATTTATAGTGAAATTACATTTTTTAAAAATTCCTTAGGTTTTCAGAGACTGGACCAATTTTTATTTTATTTGTACACAAAATTTCGATTTTTTATGTAGTTTCTTCAGATATAAAACTTGATAATTTTCTTACAGCAGATTTTGAGATTACATGAGATTAACTCACTTGTTAACATTTTAAAATGCACATTCTATGCATAACGTTACTTATTATGGGAATTTTTGACAACTTGAAAATTTAATCTTGTGTTCTACTTATTGCATTTTTTTAAATCATTTGAAAGAATATAAATTTGTTTGTATTAAAATATTCTTCAGTAAATTATGAATTTTTAAAGAAAGGTTTCATTGAAATCGGTTGAATAGTAATAAAATATGAGCAGTTTAAAAAAACATAAATTTACTATAAATATATAGTAAAAATGATGTTTGTTCATAAACTTATGGCACAATGCTGTAGATAAAAGAATTAACATGGGCTCTCATAGAATGATACATTATTTACATTTCAATACATTAGCAACTATACTGTATACACATATACATGCATGCACATCAATTTTTAGAAAATTCCTTCCCAAATCTGAAAACTGAAAAAAAAAGCATTGGTGACGTTGTATTCTCACTATGTGCATATTCATGTTTTAGGATTTTCCCTGTTTTCACAGATAAAAATACATTGTATTGACACTGACTTTTAAAAGCCTCATTCAAAGTGTCCAAAATTTTATAGGTTTTAAAAATTGTGTCATTCAACACTTTTTAAACACTTTACTGGCCACTTTAAAATACTCCATTAATAGAATGCACTAACATAAAAAATAGCAGCTCCACTTTCGCTACATTCTTTTCAACCAAACAAATTTTCCCGTAATAAGTGGTGTCTAGACCTACAGTGAAACAAAGAATATGTAAAGATACTAGGTTGTGTATTGATGAGAGAACTTTGATACAATACGATATAATATCTTAACTTGTGATAGACAATATATTGGATATAGACATTCTTTTGAATATTCATGCTAAAAGGACTTAGAAAAACAACAAAAATATGTCTTTTCTTTAATTTAATTTAACAAAATAGATAGAAAGGGTTTGCCTAAACCCATTCACACTAATCATAAAGAGAACAACAGCTTAACCATTCACATCTCTCACAAAAAGCTCACAGGCACTGCTTTTGCATGTTGACATTTTTTGAGGATCAACAATTGCAATAAACTGGAAGTCAGCACTTTTTATGTTAACTATAAGAGATATTATATACAGATCCCAACATAAAATAACCATAATCAAGGGCCAAACTTCTATACCTGTATATTGGACAGTCACTGTATTGAGTATCGATACACTAGTAAATATCGATGCGTATCGATATATATCAAATCAATATATTGATTCACCCCTAATCGATACTTTTGAAAAAACTCTGTGAGGTTGCAGGGACTAAAATGTTGGAAAACTAGTAATGTGATGGAAAGCTATCAAACAGTAATATTTAAAATAAAACTGAATTGGCTTCAATAGTTTGTGGTTGAAGCTCTAGTTTTATGGGTACAAGTCACTACCTCCCCCAAAGTCAGCGTGGGAAACATGAATACTTTTATACATTTTGGATTTAAAGCTTTGGGATTACAAACTTTTTTTTTATGACTCAGAGCATTAACTGATTCTACCTTGAATGAGGTGTACTTAAAATGAATTAAACTGTCTTTTAAACTCTGTGTTCTTTACAAGCACTTCATGTGTAGATAATGATATACATGTATGTACATAATTTTATCTACAAGATCAAGTGTGCATGTCTGATTCCTGCAGTGCTCATTTGCATTAAAAAAAAATAGACTCTAAAAATCATTGTCCTGTGTCATAGTAGCTGTTGGGATGATCAAGAAATCTCACTGATCATAAAAGGTATTGACATTTTAAAGAACTCCTAATGGTCACCGGCCCACCCAAAGACCAAGTATAAGCCAAAATTTGATGCCCCTTAAACCAGTTTTCATTGCAGATATTGTCTTCATATTATTGGGTCAGATTCTTGAGCAGAGCAAGAACAATCAAGCTGTAATATATTGTGTACATACATGTAAATGTGTATTTAAGCTACATACATGCACAGATCTAGAGGGGGGTTGAGGGATCTGGGCTTCCCCTGGAATTGGCAAAGTACACGTTATTATTAAGCCATCAATGATCAATGATGCTTTTATACATACTTTAACAGGGTTGTTCTATCCTTGAAACAAGTTCCCCTAGAAATTTTTTAACTCCTTAATTGGGAATTAAAACTGCAAGATTTCTATAATTATATCACATGAAACTGCTAAAAAAAGATATGGCCAGAGTGTGAGGCCTTGACAGAAATTGAAAATCAGATTTAAGGCATTGGGGCACAACAACCATATATACAAAACTGTATATTAAGAAACAAGATTATACATTTTATATGGTTTAAGATATGATTGTGAATATTTTTCAAGTTATAAGTTAAAAAATATAAATTTTGGCATTGAGGCATGGTCATTATATACGGTATATCAAAGAATGTGCCTTTCCAAAAGGAATAAGAATATATATGGTTTAGGAATGGGGATATGAATAGTATTAAAGTTATCAGCAGAAAATGATTTGTGTGGGGAGAGGTTGGGCAATACATTCACAGATATTGTTAAATTATTTTAAACTCTACTATTGTCAAGTTGAAATAAAAGATAAAAATTTCCCTATAGTTTAATTCCTATAGTACACAAGTAAACCCAATCTCCATCCCTTCATCACTTCTTTGATTCCCTTCCAAATTCAAAACTAAAGGTTATACTGTATACATGTATGTCATCAATGTCCATCTACATATATATGAAGTTTCAAGCCTACGTAATTCAACTGCAATTGTCACAGGTAACCAAGTTTGAGATCTGTAACCCTATCCATTACCTAGAACTACCTACATGTAAGTACCCAGTAAATGAATTAAACTAAATGAATGACTGTGACAGTCCAACCCTCAACCTGCCATTATTACAGTCCATCTCTATTATCACTTTGATCACCCATGAATTTCAACAAGTAAATAAATTGTAAATTTTTTTTTAAATGCTCTATTTTCATGTTATAATGAAATACATGTATAAAAAATTGTTCCATAGGTTCCTATAGAACATAAGTAAAACCAATCTTCATCCCTTATTACTTCTTTGATACACCTCCAAAATTCAAAAACAAAGAGTGCAATGGAGAGTTCCCATCAAGGTCTATCTACATGTACATATTAAGTTTCAAAGAGATATCATCTATGGTCTTCTTACAATGGACCTAAATGCAAGAATTAAAAAAATTGTTGACTGACAGTTCATCCCCTATTATAACAGTCCACCCCCATTATTACTTTGATCCCCCTCCATGTAATTATACAGTTACATTTGTAATTATACAATGAGTAAATATATTGCTGAATTATTTTAAACTGTTCTATTTCAAGTTATAATGAAATATAAAGAAATTCATAGGTTCCTACATTAGGCCTACACATGTAAACCCAATCTTCACCCCTCATTACTTCTTTGATCAACCTCCAAAACTCAAAATAGCAAAATGTGCAACTAAAATTTCTCATCAAGGTCTATCTACATGTTAAGTTTCCCCCTCCAAAACTCAAAAATAAATGTAGTGATTGGGTAGTACACATTAAGGTCTATCTACATGTCATTGTGAAGTTTTGAAGAGATGTGACCTATGGTCTTCCCACAATGGATCTAAACGCAAGAGCTTTACCAAATAGTTGACACACAGACTTCGCCATTTCATAAGCCGGATTTTTTTTGCACTAAATCGGCCAAAAAATTATTCTATGTAATACAATGTACCAAAATTTAAATCCAGATCTAGAAATTATATCATATACCTGTTATATATACACATACATGTACATGCACCATGTATATAAAAAGAAGCCTATTATGATACTTTCATTTCCTAGATCAATCTCACAAACAAAAGATATATCTGTTTTGTTTTCTTCCTCAACTTTGCCTGGGTAGGCCAATATATAAGATCATATATTTTTTCTCATTGTAAATGACATCCTTGGCTACATGTATGGCTCTATATTTAATTGATATTTTTCTTTGCATAAGAGAAAAATTAAACAAAAATCAATATACATGTACTATAATAAAGTTGGCGAGAACAAAGTTTGTATCTATCAATACTCAGTATGAGTCATTTGTGATGAAAGTCGAGACGCTGGCACAGAAACACTCGTTCAAGAATAAATATTTTGGACTACAAAAATATAAATGCATAGAAATTTCATCTACTAATTGTTATGTCTATCCATAAAATCATACATGAAGTCAGAAGGCAATTCATAATTGAAATAACTATGCTAACTACATGATCTTATGATCTACAATGTAGGGCCTACATGTAGATCACAGGCACTTGTTTCTATAAATGGGGGTTGAGAATTACGTACTGTAAAGAGAAGTTTATAGAAACAAGTGCCTGTGATGTAGATCTACCAAATCCTTAAATGACAAAAATATAGAACACGTGCATGTACATATTTGCGTGCATTGAAACATGTATATAATGCGAATAAACGTCCAGTGTTTATGCTTTGACATACATGTAGATTTGTACTGGAATTTTAAATTGTTGCAAATCAAAAGTAAATAGTTAATATAATTAATGCGAAAACAAAAGCATTGCACTTTGCATAATTTAGAGGGTCTGTAATGATACATGTGATAAACAAATAGTCATAAGTTTCATAAAATGACTAAAAACCACGTTTTATAATAACTATTAGGTTAACTTACCCAAGCAGACGCCGCCTGTCATTTACATATCTCAAATCACACTTGACGTAAAAAAAAAAAAGATTTTATATTTTCTATATCTGGCATCCAGTACAAATTCTAGGGATTTAAGACGCCTTCCAAGAATGGGTTTGTGAATATAAAAGTAATTATATTTCTAGGTATTAGGGTCAACAAGATTTCTGGGAAGTCGGAAGTTAAACTGTCGTGTAAGTACTTCCAAGAATTGAGCGTGCTTGACGTGCACTTAAAAAACAAAATGAAAGTAGAACGCGTTACTGGGAATGCGACAGCTGTAACTTGTCCTCTCGTTCAATGAACACTTACCATTCTTATAATTTCCAAACGTCTTACAGAGTTAACCATGATTACTCTTTTGAACACTTGAAATCTTGCAAAACAAATCATTTAGAGTTCTAGATATGTCTCATTTCCAACGAAATTAATATGAAAGCGGACCTTGCTCTAGGGTACTACTAATAACCTGTAAATACGCAAAATCGGATTTCCGTGTACATATAGGAATCGATATTTTTCTATTAAGTTTGAGGCTTACCGTGTAAAGACATACCAACAGTTTTCTCATTCATGAATCTCTTTTGGATTTATGTCGAGGACCATTTTCCCAAACTGCTCCCGCTGTAGCGTACAGGAATGGGATTACATCGGAAGACAATGATCGAATTTCCCCGAAATACTTGAGATTTTAGGGGGGGGGGGGTGAGAAAAAAAACCAAGAATTTCAAACGTGACACAGCCGGTCCTCAATATATAGTCATGGGACATAAATATTCGTCACTTACATTAATTTCTTCTTTGTTTTATATAAAAACCAACAGTTTTTAAATGCCCACAAACTATTTTGTATTCATTATTTTTTTCATGAAGGAAATAGTCTAATTCATATTTTGTAGCTTTTTTGAAGCTTAGATATACGCTTTGATAAATCTGAGAAAATAATGATTTTGAGGAGGATAAAACTTTTATAGGATAATTTTGTCATTTTTACATATGACTTGAAGAACAATAAGGGAATTTAAAATTTTGTCGGTAAGAAAAAGAGTTTCATTTAAGTAACTAAACACGGAAATTAAAAAATCAATATATTTTATGAATAAGGAACGATTCTACTTTCTCCTTCCCATAACTATAATTTTTTTTTATCGGGGATTGAAAAGCTTCATTTTCCTTTATTTTATTCACTTTTACGATACTCAAATAAACCGTTGTTTGAGCTGCAGGAACAGTAGCCTTCAGATAGCCAAGGCAGGTCTCAGGTAGTTGAATAAGCTTAGCGATTACTGAATGAAACATTTAATAAAAATGAGATATCGGATACATTTGAGAATAGCTGGACTCAGTATGTCAATCATAAACTTACCATTCATTATAAGCCAGTTTGTTTGGTTTTTTTTTTCTTTCCTTTTTTTCTTGGGGGTTTTGGGGCTGTCTTCATAATAATGTCTCATTTTTCTTTTATGATATCCTCTTTTCTGAGAAAGTATGTATTCAATAAAAAAAATCAAAAGCACTCAACTGTACAAATATTATTGTATCCTCTACACTGAAAACTTGAAGATATCCACGCGTTTTTCCGGCAAATAACTGTATGCATGAGGATGTTTTACAAGATGTCCAAAAATTGACTAAAATCTAATCAATACAAGTAATTTACAAATATGGGACAAATACACAGGGGTAATTTACACGAAAAACACTAACTGGCGTGACTTCCCTCCGGCGCGTAGATTTCTACTGTTACACGGTATGGAAAAGGCACCCGAGGGAGTCTTGTACCACTTCTCTCATCTCAACTCTAATAGTTCAAGTGTCGGTATAACTGGGGTCTGGGCATCAATTTCTCCAATAACCACGTGTAAAAAATCAATAAGATGATTGAATATCAGGGTTCAGTCGCTGCATATAGGACCCAGTCCGATTTCAACATAACCATAAACACCATCCTGCTAAATATCAAAGCTGTTACATAGTTCCAAATCTAGCTAGACAAACCCTCACCCCAACCCGACAAATTGTAACGGGCAAAGAAAGTGAACATTTATATTTGCTTAAATTAAGTTGGAAGTTAACAATGAAAGAAAGTGGTGATTAAATCCTAATAATCACATATAAATATATTTATGGTCAAGGATAAACAATTAAAACGAATGTAAGAAATACGGTCAAATAGATACCAATTTCCAGACAAAATAGTACGATCCTTCCTATTCTTTCCTCTTTACTAGTAAGTTACTTAGCGCTTCAGTCTAACTTGATTACTAATACATTCTGTAACAGGAATTCGCCTGATCAGGTGTGTAAATTTTAAAGGGAACGTTCTAAGGACCGCCACTACCTGAACAGGTAACTGGGTCTTACATCAAGTTGTCTGTCAATCACCTCTGGAATCAACTGTCCCGAGTGTGTATACCCAGGGG
>JACSZP010059020.1:0-14766 GCA_016161895.1 Pinna nobilis | reverse complement strand
GAAATATTCTTGAGTGGGACGTTAAACAACAAGAGAAGAGAGAGAAAAAAATTAGCGATAATGACATAAAACTACTACCCGATAATTGTGTGGAGGCCAGTGGAATCTGAAAGAAAATAAAAACAAACAAAAAAACAATCCGGCAAATCTGAAAAAATAATAAATATAAATTTGCTGGTGAACGCTTTTGTGACAAAGGCTCGAATGACAATTCTATACACCTAAACCTTACGAGTTGTATCTACGCACGAGATACACGAGTACTTCACGAATGCTAATGCTTTTGGCCTTCAAAATCATAGCTCATCTGGTTTTACCTGATTTCAGATTTACCTTTAAAACAAACCAATCGAACACACTTCGATATGTATACCTTTGATAAATAAATGTACAGTATGACCTTAAACGTCAGCAAGGAAGCTTTTTGACAATAAATGTTACTTCAAGGCTACTTCAAGGCTGTGGAATGTTAGTTGGCTCACTAGTTGTGTTGTTGTTCTTAAAACATCCCACTCAAGAATCTTTCACTATTATGGAGACATTATATCATACATGTATGTCTGTGAAGGGCAAAAACTTTGGCCTAAATGCTCGGCACTTATGGCCGTTCAAGCAGGAATCTACGGTTCTTTAATTTGCTGATACCTACTGTGACACTGGATCTCAGATTTTTACAGTTTTATCCAAAGGAAATGGACAGCCAACAAAAGCATGGCACAGATTCGAACCTGTACTCAAAACCAGATGGTAAACAGGCTAACCACTGAGCCATAGTGCCCCCCCCTGAAACATTAGGTGACTATAATTATAACACATTCTGGGTATTATGCATGATGTGTTTTAGTTCTCTTTCCTTAGTATATTTTTCTTTCTGTGTTTGCTTTGTGATTTGCAGCATACAAATTACCGTAGAATAGACTGATTATCGAAGAAAATTCTTTATACCTCATCCTGATATGATTGTTCCATTCTCCTTTTGTGAACATGGTGATCAAAATGAAGTTGTTTCTTTCCGCCTATTTCCGTACAAATTTACTATCAGCCTGTAGTACATTTGTAGTTTTTATTTATGTTCCTATTTGTTGGCTCCTGTCATTCCGTACTAGCCGTTACCATTTTGCCTTGGGTTATTTTTACCAACATACCTTATCTCTTTTCATTCAAAAGATGAACAATATTATAATTATAGACTTTTGTAGAATCGTTATATTAGTTTAAGGTTAAGATTAATTCCTCCAGGGGGCTCATGGACAATTAGAAACAAAAGATGACAGACATTGTCACTGTGTAGACACTGGAATAATGTTGTCTTACTCTGACGGTCCATGCAATAAATTGTTTGTTTGTTTTGTTGTTGTTTAACGTCCTACTCAAGAAAATTTCACTCGTATGGAGACGTCACCCTGTGCCGGTGAAGGGCAACAAATTTTGCCTGTGCTCGGTATTTATGGCTGTAGAGCAGGGAGGGTTCTTTAACGTGCCAACACCTACTGTGACACGGGACCTCGGTTTTTACTGTCTCATCCGAAGGACAGGGATGGCAAACCGCAGAGTTGCGCTGTGGGAATTGAACCCTGGACGCTTCGGCATCGAAGTCTAACCACTTGGCCACGGAGGCCCCCCCATGCCATAAATAAATCTATGGTCTTGTTCAGAAAAATAGTGCGAAGGATAAAATCTTTTGTAAACAAAAAACCTACCACAAAAGACATGTGGTAAAAGTACATGTAGGATTCTAACCAAGAGATTGGGTTCTGAAGTTGCTCGAGGGTTAGTTCTCTCCCAGACAATACTATTCCCCTTCAGTGAAAATGGAGTTATCTCCCCTTTTGTGGTATCCCCCAGGATTTACAACAATTCAGATTCTGCCAGTGAAATATATGACATAGATATTGAAATTCAACAGCCATATCACTACTTTGTGGTGTAGTAGTCAAACTACTACTTACATGTGCACATCATGATCAACCCCTTGACTTGATGTTTGGAATTTGTTGAATAAGGGATTCTTCATGTACATGTATATAAAAACAATACCGAAAAGGGCAATGCCAAAAAAAAAATCCTGCTAATTATTGTTGTTTAACGTCCAACTCAAGAATCTTTCACTCATATGGCAACGTCACCGTGTGCTGGTGAAGGACGACAAATTTTGCCTATGCTTTAACATGCCAACACCTACTATGATATGACACCTCAGTTTTTACTATCTCATCGGAAATACTGCAAATTATCTATTTGAGACACACATATTTATCTACCTTTCACTTGTTCATCATTTTCCTTATTGTACAAACCATTTGAATGGTATGCAGATCATTCCCTGATTGAGAGGTCCTGAGTCCAAGACGGTTACAGTATGGTTGGCTGGCCCTGTCGTTTGGATGAGACAGTAAAAACCAAGGTCCTATTTCACAGTAGGTATCGGCACATTAAAGACCCCTCCCCCCCATGCTCTACAGTAATAAGTGCAGAGCACATAGACGAAATTTGTTGCCCTTCACTGGCATATGGTGATGCCTCCATTATACATGTATAAGTGAAAGTTTTTTGAGTGGGGTGTACATTAAACAACAATACAATACATATAAAAAGTTCTTGAGTGGAATATTTAACACAATCTTACATGTAACAGTGTTTTTGTCATGTTTTGTTGAATACCTGCAGGTATTTGGCTAAAAAAAAAACATGTCACACAAAGTGCAGTGTGCTTGTTGTTGATATATACTACTCAGATGGAAATAGCACTAAATAACCAGAAAAAAAGAAAAATAAGTCAGAAAAGAGACAGGCTTCCCTTTTAGTCTGCACACTGCCATGAGACAGTTAATTTCTTTTCTTGATAAGTTGTCTCAGATAATTGATGGGACGTCTCTATCAGTGTGCATTCCCCGATAAACCATTTACATATAATTCACAACGAAAGTGTCATCCGAGTTGTGATGGAATAAACCACCCAGTATCGAGAGAAGCGACAACGTGTAGGTGTAAAAACGACCATAAAACTATACCTAAGTGACTTTTGACGTAAACTACCTTCTGCATTTTTCCTTGTTTTTGGAAAAGGAAATGATTTTGCATTTTGATAAACTGTATACTGCATAAATGCGTTGATCCATGCAGCTTCTGGACCAATCTATAGCTCCAACACACAAGGAAACAGTTTGACTGTAAATAATATTCGTTGTTTTCTATGTCTGTCTAAGCTTTGTTGTAACAGCTTCAACATCTGTTCATTTAGAAATATAAGAAGGATATAGGATTATAATTTCCTGATATGACGTATATACTCTGGACATTTTGCGATTTAGGTACCTGTGATGTAGATCGAATTTAGGATTTCCATGACTAATACATCATTTATACACCAGCAAATGCATATGAAAAGCTCTGAGGACATTTTTGGAATTACATGTGTATCCGTCTCTACCTGCTTTGTTCAGGTGACTACTATTCTATACCTGTTATTTTTGTGTGTCTGACAATTGAGACAGGTTGATTATCGCTCGCTAACGACAGGAGCCATTCAGGTGTGTCATTTACTCCTCAGGTATGATGAACCACAGGGCATTTTTGTAATCTAAACAGGTGGCATAAATACATACACATGTAAATATCCAAATCCTCGGAGGAGGGGTCGGGCCAGCAACCTGCTGCACTTTTACTAGTTTTTAAGCGCTTGACACTTTCAACAATTTACTGTCTATTGTTTAGTTCAATAATCCTTCTACTTATGTGCACTTTAGAATACTTTGTGAACATGATAGCATTTATCTATTGACCGTGTTAGCTATCTATAGAAAAGTTCATTATGTATGGAGAATATGAAGGAGTGTCGGACAGACTTTCTAGGGCACGTCACACCGTGTTATAAGAGGATTAGCTAATTAACCAAATGAAATTAAGGGAATTCTAATTCGGATTTACACACAACAGAAATTTCAAGGATATTTTACCCAAAAGAACTAAACTTCTTTTTCAAAATGCTGAAGTGGGCCAGAAAGCGGTAAGTGATCTTCTTTTTTGTCAATTATTTATCCCCTTACTTATTTTATCACATCAATACAAGGGTTAAATTTACATTAGATTTTGATAGTAAGAAACGATATGAAAAGAACACACATCAGCTGATATACTAGATTTTGATAGTAAGAAACGATATGAAAAGACACACACATCAGCTGATATACCGTGAGAAGTTCAGGTCCAACTTTAAAGTTCTCAAGGATTGAGGTAAATTTCTCTTTTCTTTTTTTTTTCTTTATATAAGTGGTCTAGAATATGAATTCCTGGACAGGAATACAATTTAGGTTTTGTAGGTTAAAAAAAAAATGCATCATTCAGATATGATATCTGTAACATTTTTCTCAATTGTAATCTAGCACGTCATAAGTCACTTTGTTTTCACATGGTAATTGTTACATGTAACACTGCATGGTGCTGATTCTTAAGATTTTCTTAATTTGGCCAGTTTATATGTATACAGTGAAATCTCGCTATTAAGACCATCAAGGTAACTGGCTAAATTTGGACTGCTTAGTGAGGTGGTCTCCTAAGTGAGGTTAAAATAGCCTTAAATGATGATAAACAGACTGAATTTAGATGGTCTTAATAGCGAGGTGGTCTCCTAAGTGAGGTGGTCTTCAGTTGAGGTTCCATTGTACCTGTGCTAAATTTCAAGAGTGTTGATCAGGCCGAACTCAAGCCTACGGTAATACTGATACTTTGGTCTAAGTGATGAGAACGCCAATATCTAGCATACTGGGAGTCCTGGGTTCAATTACCCAGTCTGCATCACAACATTTAAACCTACTGAGGGCTTATTGTAGAGTACATGACCTGCTATCGCTGACTAATATTGGGGCTGTTGTGGCCAAGTGGTTAGCATGTATAACCTCCGGTCCTGAATTCCAGGGTACGAGCAAGATCCATGCTGCGGTTGGCCGTCCCTGTCTTTCGTATGAGACCTTAAAAACTGTGGTCCTGTATCACAGTTGGTGTTGGCACGTTAAAGAACCCTCCCTGCTCTACGGCCATAAGTGCTGAGCATTTATACAGGCAAAATTTGTCACCCTTCAGCAACACAATGATGATGTCTCCATGTAAGTGAAAGATTCTTGAGTGGGACATTAAACAACATTACAAGAAAATACTTACTCATTTCCATACCAAAAGTTCAAATGAAAAGTACTGTCCCTAGGATAGGGTAATAAGGGGAGTTAGGAGACTCGCTATGCTTGTTCAATATTTCTCTCAATGTTCTCTATAGACTACCGACAGCTTCCTTAACAACATGTAATTCACCATCCTTCTTTGTAATTTGACAATAGTTTCCTGATGAAATGGATAAAACAAAATGAATCAAATCAAATTTCCGTATATTATTTGCCTCTTTTAGGAATAGAATGATTTACATCTCAATTTTTGAGTATTTTCAACTCAACATACACATGTACAATGTACACAGACATATACGTACAGGGGGCTGTTGTGGCCTAGTGGTTAGCATGTTCGACTTCTAATAGAAGGGTCTGGTATTCGAGCCTCAAGAGTTGGCTGTCCCTGTCTTTTGGTTGAGACAGTAAAAACCAAGGTCACAGTGGGTGTTGTTACTTTAAGAACCCTCCCTGCTCTACGGCCTTAAGTGCCAAGCATAGGCATAAATTTGTCGCCCTCCACTGGCACACAGTGACGTCTCCATATAAATGAAAGATTCTTGAGTGAGACCTTAAACAACAGTTCAACCAACCAACATTTATGTACAGTACATGTTATGTATGCTGTTTGGGCTATTCGGCTATTCGATCTGTTTATCTTATATTTAACGGTCAATTTGTTAGGTGGGAAGTAAGATTCATATTGTTATGACTAGAAAGCCTTGGAGCAGTGACTGACCAAAATTCACTTTGTAC
The DNA here is from genome assembly GCA_016161895.1 of Pinna nobilis. Classification (NCBI taxonomy): domain Eukaryota; kingdom Metazoa; phylum Mollusca; class Bivalvia; order Pterioida; family Pinnidae; genus Pinna; species Pinna nobilis. The sequence continues at coordinate 8,854 of JACSZP010059020.1, read as the reverse complement.
AGTATGCATGTCCTTGCTGACAATGAACTTGCAGTACAGGATGACCTTGGTATTAGAACAGTTTACGGGTGGCCTCAGTGGCCGAGTGGTTAGTGTGTTCGACTTCGAATGGAAGGGTCTTGGGTTTGAATCTGGGCAGCGCCACTCCACGGTTGGCTGTCCCTGTTTTTTGGATAAGACAGTGAAAACCGAAGTCCCATGTCACAGTAGGTGTTGGCACATTAAAGAACCCTCCCTGCTCTACGGCCATAGTTAGTGCCGAGCATAGGCAAAATTTTCGCCTTTCACTGGCAAACGGTGACGTCTCCATATGAGTGAAATATTCTTGAGTGGGACATTAAACAACAATACAACAACAGAACAGTTTCCATTATTTTAATGATTAACATTATTTGGTCATTTTGCAACACACTGGTAGTGAGTACCTTTGTTAAAGTAAGTGTTGGTACGTTAAAAAACTCTGCTCTGTGGCCATAAGTGCTGCATTTTATTAATTTTTTTCAAATTTCATTGGCATTAGTGGCATCTCCATATCAGTGAGACATTGTGAGTGGGATGTTAATCAACAATTCAACCAACCAACTAATATTTGTGCACCATCAAGCTGATGCCGGCACCGTATATACTCTGTTTCGCCAAAACTGTACAAGGATAGAGCACATAATGGTGTAAATCTCTTAGAAAAGCAAGTCAAATACCCCAAACAGCTTTTAAATAGCTTTGTCCCTAGGCTCCACTAACTGTCTAGTGCAACTGATGTAATAATATTGTTGAAATACAATGACTTTAATGATTGTCATTTAAAAAAATAGAATATATATTGGTTGATTGCATTGTTGTTTAATGTCCCACTCAAGAATCTTTCACCAATATGGAGACGTCACCCTGTGCCATAGAAGGGCGACAAATTAGCCTATGCTCAGCGCTAATGGTCATAGAGCAGGGTTCATTGACATGCCAACGCCTACTGTGACACAGGACCTCAGTTTTTACTGTCTCATCTGAACAATAGGAACAGCCAACCGTGACATGGCTCGGATTCGAACCCCTGGCCTCACGATCAGAAGACGAACACACCAATAACTAGGACGCAATGACCCTACCATATATTTTGAACTATGGTAAAGGCTTTGTTCTAAAAAAAATGTCAACACTTACTATGGTACAGTAGCTTGGTCTTTACTGTCAATCTAAAGACAGGATGAGTCAGCTGTGCCTGGATCTTGTAAGACAACCACCCAGTACAATCACTTTACTGCCGAGTCCTTGGCCAGCTGTTGCTTTAGATAAGTAAGGGCTAAGAAGATGATGACACAAGTATCAAGAAACAGTTTGACAGTAACTATAAGTTAGGGAGTCATAGAATTACAGTTGTAAGATTAACTATCATTGATTTATACATTGTATGACAATCACAAATTCAATTTCCGTAGTCAATTCAATTATTATTACAGAGTTAGTTCCCTTGATTTTCTGAAAATCATTAAATGTGGCACAAGGTGTATAGGCCTAGTCATGTATGACCTCACCTATGAGATGCCAACTTTGAGGGTTTACCTGCATGATATGCAGTATTTTTATCTTAGGGGTTCATCTATAAGTGATACTTTAACATATATTACAACTACTGATACTAGAAGATAACAAACTGTTCAACAAGTCTATGCAGCAATTGTATAACTTTACTCATACATGTATATATGGAGGCCACCGTGACTCACTGGTTAGCCTACATGTTTACCTACTGATCATGAGGTCATGGGTTCAAATCCATACCACACTGGAGTTTGTTTTCTGTACCCTTCGTATGAACAGTAAAAACCAAGGCCCCATGTCACAGTAGGTGTTGGCATGTTAAAGAACCCTCCTCACTGCTTAAGGGCCATAAATGCTGAGCATAGGCCAAAATTGTCGTACTTCACCAGCATTCTGTGACAGCTGCATATGAGTGAAAGATTCTCGAGTGGGATACTAAACATCAACATCCATGCGCGGATCCAAATTTTTTTTTCCAGGGGATCGATATTTTCCAAAGAGGGGTCCAACTTCTAAAAAGGAAAACTCTAACACTGTTAAAATGAGAATCTATGTACAATTGACCAATATTGGTATATATTTTGCAAATTCCAGGGGTAATCCGGAACCCTCGATCCTCTCCCCTCTAGATCCACGCATGAACATCTACAATAGAATCAGCGACACCTATACAACCTGTCTTCTCACTTGATATACATGAATTTGGGATGACAAGGATTGTTGCCTAGGTATCAGAATTAAAAAAAAAATAAAACAGGTTAATTATTCTGTTAATGATATTTGAAGGTGACAGGTATCAACTACTGCCTCAAGCAATGTCAAATTCCAAAGTGATTTTTTATTATTAAGTTCATTCGTTATTTTACTAATTAGAAACTTGTCATTACAAATTGGGAACTTATGTATAGTAGGAATACATCACACTTTGATCAAACTTGTCACTTGAAATAATTACCAAACTATGTCGTTGTGTTGTTGTTTAACGTCTCGCTCAAAAATATTTCACTCATATGGAGATGTCACCGTGTGCTGGTGAAGGGCGACAAAGTTTGCCTATGCTCAGCACTGCTGGCCCTAGATCAGTGAGGGTTCTTTAATGTGCCAACACCTAATGTGACACAGGACCTTGGTTTTTACTGTCTCATCCAAAAGACAGGGATGGCCAATCATGGAGTGGCGCTGCACGGATTTGAACCCCGGACCCTTTGATTCGAAGTCAAACATGCTAACCACTTGGCCATGGAGGCCCCATTACCAAACTAAAGGAAATTTACATGAGATCTTCCAGTGACAGTCCTATATTGGACCCTCATGGCTTGAATTCTAGTGATGGAAAATTACCTCTACATGTACATTTGTATGAATGATATCAGCCAGGCTGCACCAAACTTGAGAATTTACTTAAGTCTGATAATTTAGTCAACTCCGGCTAATACTGAGTTGTGATTTGCTTAGAAGTTGAAGTTGAGATAACTCTCATACTTGAGTAAATTCTTACTCAAGTTTTGTGGTGCCCAGTCCCTGACTGTGGATGATGTCTGGTAATGCCAGTTAAGATAATACCCATGGCTGTATAGGTGCAGTACATAATTGGTTATGCTGTGTTCTAGTTTTGACTACGATCCTCAGGTCTACAGATTTTGTTTGTTTTTTTATTATGCTGTTTAATGTTCTACTAGATCTGTTTTTATTGTTGTGTTACTGTTTAAAGCCCTACTCAAGAATATGGAAAATTTTAACCCCCCCACCCTACTTCAGGGGAAAAAATCCTGGATCCCACATTTAGTGAAAGTGTAATGCTAGTCATCTATTGCCATTGAGCAGAGAGGAATCTTATGTCAACACTTGTACTATATGTGACTATCTCTCTCTCTACTGCAAAGTCAGGAACATTTTACATATAATCATGTAAATATATATGCATCTGTTTTTAAACATATTCAGCAATAAACAATGAGTTAGATGACTGGAAAATATTGTTGTTAAAAAATGTCGAATAGGTGATCTCCTGCACTTTGTCACGATACATCTTGTAGGCCTACCTGGCAGGGTTATTACATTGGTAGATGTGGCGTGAAATTTAAAATTCTTCAGTAGAACAATAAATGTCCAACACAGACATACCAAAAGTCAGTGACCCTCTTTTTTATTTTTCATTATATTGTTTTACTTGACACTCGTCAATCTTTCAGTTAAATGGTAGAATTCATTAGAATGGAGACTAAACTATTATAATTGATGTCAGTAAAAACTTTCATTACAATATTGCACAAAAAATGAAAATTTGCCATGAAATCTCCATGTTTTAGGCTCCTTTAGATATCAGAAAGCACGTCTCCGGAACATTTACCTTTTCACCCCTGCAGACCATTATAGACTGGTCCAACACAATAGAAAGGAGCATACTACTTTGAGACTTAGGGGTGACAGGGTTAAGAAGGATGATCAAATTTCATGATATTGCATGGGGTTATTATTTAAAAATGGACAATTTTGACAATATATTTTCAATGAAATGTCCGATACAGTAAAACTCATTGTGAGAGATCACCCCTACGAATGTGTGGTAATGTGGTAAACGGATTAATTGTCTCAAGACAGGTTTTATTGAACAGATTGTTTATCTTATAAGACTAAGTGATGAATAAAACAACATGATGGTTGGTTGTATCGTTGTTTAACATCCCACTCAAGACTCTTTCACTTACATGTACCGGTACATGTTTATGGAGACGTCACCGTGTGCCAGTGAAGGGCAACAAATTTTACCTATACTCGGCACTTATGGCCGTAGAGCAGGAGGGTTCTTTAATGTGCCAACACTTACTGTGACACAGAACCTCGGTTTTTTACTGTCTCATCCAAAAGACAGGGACAGCAGTGCAGCATGGCTTGGGCTGGAATCTCGAACCTCAGGATCAGAAAATGAACACGCTAACCACTAGGCTATGGTGGCCCCAATATACATGTAAGTGCATAGTTGGTCTCTCGTGATAGTGGCCTTTCAAACCCAGTTCCATGATAATACAATATTGTTGGGCAGAAATTGAGGCCCAAAGTACTGTCAGTAAAAGCTCTATTTCAAGGCCATTTATGGACACTCTGGTGGCCGTGGTGGCCATAACGATTAGCGTGTTCAACTTAAAACTTGTCCTGGGTTTGAGCCTGAGCCATTCTTTGGTTGGTCGTCCCTGTCTTTCAGATAAGACAGTAAAACCCAAGGTCCCCTGTCACAGTAGATGTTGGACCCTCTCTGCTCTACGACCACAAGTGCAGAGCATAGGCAAAATTTGTTTCCCTTCACCGGCATATTATGACGTCTCCATATAAGTGAAAGTTTCTTAAGTGGGACGTTAATAAATAATAAAACCATCATACCACAATACTAAGGAGCAAAAAATTTAGGCCCGAATTACTGTCACCAAAGGCTAAAATTTCAAGGCCCTTTACAAACCCTCTGGGACATCTCCAAGAATAAAACAATCTCAAACGAGACATTTAAAATCAACAACAACACTAGTATGTTGACTTTCCTGGACTTTATTGTAACAGTTTTCTATTTTCCGTACAAATTCCACGCCTTTAACATGCTACTTAGCAGTCACATTTCACAGTTCATTGCTGATCCCTAGGTCTTAGCGTCTGATCTGTCGCCTCATTATTCATCTTAAAAATATTTGTGTTCATTGAAGCATATCTGATGTATTAAACAGGATCTCCCTTTTACTTTTAACCCACCAATACAATGTTCCAAATAACAGGGAGTAACCTCATTCGAGTCTTTTTTCGTGCTTATTCCGGAATGAAACTGTTGGAGACTTAATTAAGTGCCAATCAAAATTTCATTTTTGGCCATTCAGTGCTGTGGGTACCGTACTGTGCAGGGATTAGTGTTATTTTTTATTCAGGAAATTCTCAACTCAGGTGTCTGAAATATTTGTGGTAAGTTTCTATTAAATGTACATATAATTCCAATATCCCTCAGATACAAAAAAACCCCCCAAAAAACAGGAGTTGTCACTTATCATATCTACTTCATATAATGGGGCCGCCATGGCCTAGTGGTTAGCGTGTCCTACTTCTGATCATAAGGTCCAGGGTTCGAATCCAAGCCATACTACAGTTGACTGTCCCTGTCTTTGGATGAGACAGTAAAAACCAAGGTAATGCGTAAGCAGCTAGGTGTGGGGCTACCGTGGCCTAGTGGTTAGTGTGTTTGACTTCTGACAGTATGGTCTGGGGTTCGAGCCCAAGCCATACTGCGGTTGGCTGTCCCTGTCTTTGGAATGAGACAGTAAAAACTCAGATCTCTTGTTACAGTAGGTGTGGACACCTTAAAGACCGTCCCCTTATCTAACGCCATAAGTGCCGAGCATAGGTCAAACTTTTTGCCCTTCATGGACACATGGTGACATCTCTACATGTATATAAACGGGGGCCTCCGTGGCCGAGTGGTTAGCATGTTCGACTTCGAGCCAAGGGGTCCGGGGTTTGATTCTCGCAGCGCCACTCCGAGGTTGGCCGTCCCTGTCTTTCGGATGAGACAGNNAGGCAAAATTTGTCGCCCTTCACCGGCAAACGTTGACGTCTCCATATGAGTGAGATATTCTTGAATGGGACGTTACACAACAACGCAACAACAACAACATGTATATAAATAAAAAAAATCTTGAGTGGGACATTAGACAACAATACATCCAATCAAATGTGACAGTTGACACGTACAGGAAATAGATGTGCAGTTCATACTGCAGACTGATCTTGGGCTTCCTTGTCTACATGGCTGTTAACGAACATTAAACAGACTAAAACTTAAGGGACTTTAACTAACCGGTGATAATTTCCTTATACATGTATTTCTGTTAAAATACTATTCATGACTGAAAAATTTTAATCATATTCCAGTTTTTTCGAATGAATTTCCTGTTGCCTTTGTGGTGAAAACAATAAAATCACTACAAATATGTCAAAGTTAAACCTGTTTTACTTTTAAGAGCTATGGAATGCCTATATTGACGCTTTCACTCCTACATGTAGGCTATTTTGCTAATTAGCACTCCACCAACAAATGTCAATAGATGCAGTTTCAATTAGCACCAGAGTTCACATTGATTATAGTTAAATCTTAAGTCACTTGATAAAGGTTCATGATTCTAAGGCAAAATATCCCAATTCTTTTGAATCAGTCCCTTATACATGTATAGTTGTTGTTGTTGTTGTTATTCATGTGCAACGTCCAACTCAAGAATATTTCACTCACATGAAGACGTCACCATGTGCCGTTGAAGAGTGACAAATTTTGCCTTTGCTAGGAATTTATGGCCGTAGAGCAGGAACGGTTCTTTAGCGTGCAAACACCTACTGGGACACGGGACCTCGGTTTTTACTATCTCATTCGAAAGACAAGGATGGCCAACTGTAGTGTGGCGCTGCACGGATTCAAAACCCGGACCCTTTGATTTGAAGTCAAAAATGTTAACCACTCGGCCATGGCGGCCCCAGTCCCTTATACACATCAAAGTATTACTACTACATCAATGATATTTAACTCCACAGTAAAACTTCATTTATATGGTTGAGAGAGAGAGAGAGAGAGAGAGAGAGAGAGCAGTTGTCTTTTTTTTGTTTACATGTACATATTTGTTTATGTTTTTGTTCATTGTGACATGTTTTGATTCAGTAAAAAAGAACTTAATCACATAAAAGGACTTAAATTTCATTTAAAATCTAGAGGGCATGCAGTACCGGTATTGTTTATAATGTTTTATACACTGAGCAGGAACTAATCACAAATATAAATCAGCCGCCAATGAAAATATTTGACTTATCTCCCTTTATTTCCAAATCTCATTATATTTTGTAGAGTTCAATGCATTAAAGTCAACACTTTATTATGAATTCCTGACCAAACACAGACTTTCCCCTGATCATTACTGTAAACTGGAGTATTATGTTCTACTGAACATTTCTATGTCAAAGGGATTAGCGATTTATTTTTATTTTATTTGTAAATCCCAAGACCGGTAAAACCAGTTTATACCCTTAAATAGTACAGTACACGTAAAACGAAAAGTACAGAAGGCCGAGGTACATGTACATGTATATTTCTATCGGTTTAGTATGGATGTTAGTTGTATAAACATGTGTGGATCTAGAGGGGGGTCAAGGGGGTCCGGACCCCACCCCCTGGAATTTGCAAAAGATAGACCCATATTGGTCAATTATGCTTTAGATTCTCATTTTAACAGGTTTAGATTTTTCCTTTTGACAAGTTGGAAACCTCGCCCCAAGCCCCTATACATAACATGTGTATATATATACATTTACNNCCCCCCCCCCCCCCCCCACCGGAAAAAATCCTGGATGTTTAACTTCCCAATAAAAAATCTTTCAATTTTATGGACCTGTATACCGATGATATGCAACAAATTTTGCCTTAATTATGGTCATTTATTCTTCAACATGCGGACACCTACCGGTACATGTGTACTGTGACAAGTGATCTTTGTTTTTACTGCAGTATGGATATCTGTATATACAAATGTATATACATTTATACATGTATGCATGGATAAGCTCTCTATTATAGCCAGAGGCAAATAACGATTCTTCCGAAAGTCTTTGTGGCTCATCAAATGAAATGTGAGGTCATGGGTTTGAATGTTGATGGAGGCAGTTGGCGTTTCCTGCCATTCAAATGAGACACTTAAAACAAACTGAAGTCTTTTTGTTGTATGTACATTGTATTAGCATGTTATTGACAATCCCTTTATAATAGACCTACATGCACAGCCCTAGAGGGGGGTCCCCGAGTTTGCAAATTTTATACCATCATACTTAATGATGCTTATATGCTTGTTTTATCAGGGTTCGTTTTTCCCTTGACACAAGTTTGAAACCAAACCCCATCCCCTGAAAATGTTGTCCGACCCCCTTCCTCCTGGTAAAAAATCTGTGGATCTGTGCATGGCCTACATGTATGTGCCGAGCATAGGCCAAAATTTGAAGCCCCCCCCCCCCCTCCTGGATATCTCTGTATAAGTGAAATATTCATGAGTGGGAGCTATATTTATAAGGGAATCAAGATTTAAATATGGCACTCTTAATGACGATGATGGTCTTTAATTTAGTTGATCCAAAGAAGGAGTTGTCCACGCTCAGCATAACTGATTGAAGGCTCAAGGGTGTGACTTTAGGCTGTGACAAGACCAGTTATCTCCCTTTATAAAATTTTCCTAATGTCTGGAAATATATAGTAATTTAACGATCTATACTCTGTTTCGCCAAAACTGCTCACGGATAGAGCACATAGCGGTGT
>JACSZP010059012.1:0-12345 GCA_016161895.1 Pinna nobilis | reverse complement strand
CCTACTGTGACACGGGACCTCGGTTTTTACTGTCTCATCCGTAAGACAGCGTGGCACTTCGCGGATTCGAACACATGATTATTCAATTCGAATTCGAACATGCTAACCACTCGGCCACGGCGTCCCCTGCGATTGAGGTTAAAATCTTCTTCGGTGGGATTGTCGCATTATGATTACCTAAAACAGTCACGGCACAGTAATTTAAAATAAAATGGAANNAAATATAACAAGTCTAGAATACCAATGGTCTCAACATGGAAGATACATGCAAATCCCCAAAGGGATGGGACCAGGTGTCCGGAAGGAGTCAGCGTCCCCTGTTGGCATGCCATACCCGTCGCAAATTTTCCACAAAGACTGAAAATGTCGATTTCGGTTGGAAATGTCACGTACTTTTGGTCTTACTAGCAAAAGTTAGTCACTGTAAATGGTTATATTTAAAAATATCATCTAACATCATAGAAAAGGGGAATCCCATATTTTCAACGAGCTTTTAAACATTCAAAACATACATTGTTCAGAACAGTTGCGCCCTCACGAATTGACAAAACTCACTCCGCTTCTTTTATTATATAACACGCAATTGTTAGTGTTTTAATTCTATGCTAATCTTGTAAATACATGTACATTAAGGAAGTGAAAAACAAGTGAACAAAACATTTAGATAATGAACAGATAGACAAAGAAGTAGAAAAAAACCCCGAAATTTAAAGATACTAGGGGGTTATTTAAAATCACAAATCGTAAAATAGAAAACACCATGTCCAAAACAAAAGGAGACAATACTACAAAAAAAGGAGGGGGGGGGGGGTTAGAAAATACCAAGGGACATTCAAAATTCAATAAATCAACGACAGACAATACTGTGGCTGAAAAAAAGAGAACACTACAAATAGTAATACACACAGTTACACTTATAACTAAAACAGAGTGATACGAACGACAATAAAAAACCGGGGATGAGTTCAGGTGCTCCGGAAGGGTAAACAGCTCCTGCTCCACGCGTGGCACCCGTCGCAACCAGTAATCCACACAACAAAACATAAAACTAACATAGAGAAACACAATAGTATTGAAGCAGTGATATAAGGAACAAGACGTACAAGAAGGTCAAATTGCTCAAAGTGAAAGTAAGGATGACAGAGGTGCTGTCACAAAACCTAAATCAGCTGACACAACAAAGAAACTACTGTGTAAATATAAACATTTGTTTAGTGGTATTGGATGTCTACCAGAGAATATGAAATTAAGACTGACCCATTGGTGTATCCAGTTGTCTCACCACCGAGGCGTATTCCACACACGTTAAAGGATAAAGTGAAAGAGGAACTCAAGCGCATGGGGGAAATGAACGCGATCTCCAAAGTTGAAGAACTAACTGACTGGGTAAACCCAATTGTCATAGTGAAAAAACCGAGTGGCAAAGTAAGAATTGGTTTGGATCCCCGTGAGTTAAACAAAGCAATATTGAGGGAACACTACCCACTTAAAACTGTTGAGGAAGTAGCTGCACTGTTGAAAGATGCCAGAGTGTTTTCTACATTAGATGCCGCCTCAGGATTTTATCAAATTAAACTCAAAGAAGAGAGTACATGGTTAACAACCTTTAACACGCCATTTGGCAGGTACAAATTTGAACGACAACTTTTCGGTATTTCGTCCGCACCTGAGATTTTTCAAAGAACTATAGCACAGGAGTTTTCTGAACAGCCGTCAGAAGAAATTATTGATGATATTCTTATCTGGGGTAAAGATGAACGTGAACATGATACCAAACTAGCTAAGGTACTAGCTAGAGCAGATGAGATTGGACTGCGATTCTACAAACAAAAGTGTAGAATTAAGCAACATGAGGTTTAATATGTTGGCCATACATTCAATAAAGAAGGTGTGCGACCTACTGAGGAACGTGTCAAAGCGATCAAAAGTCTACCCAAACCGGAAAACAAGAAAGAATTACAGAGATTCATGGGAATGGTGAATTACTTAGGAAAATTCACTCAGAACTTGTCATCGATAAATCAGTCGTTACGTGAACTATTAGAGAAGAACAATGAATGGCACTGGGTTGAGAAACATGACAAAGCATTAAATTCTCTCAAAGATGCGATAACAACTACTCCAGTACTGCGCTACAGCAATGTCAACGCGCCTATCACACTCTCAGTTGATGCACCGTCTTATGGACTCGGAGGATATATATCACAGGAAGCTCAACCAATAGCTTATGCTTCCCGTTCCTTAAACGCAGCAGAACGCAATTACGCACAAATAGAGAAAAATATGTTGGCTATAGTTTTTGGACTTACCAAATTTCATCAATACGTATATGGCAAGATTTTGAAAATAGAGACTGACCATAAACCTTTAAAGGCATTGTTTAAGAAGCCCTTATCGGTTGCACCACCGCGTATACAACGAATGATGTTAATACAACAGTATCAAGTGAATGTGAAATATAAACCAGGTCAGGAACTTTACGTTACTGATACTCTCAGCAGAGCAACTCTATATACTTCGGATGACACAGATGTAGAAGAATTTAAAGTTCATGTTATTGATAATTTGCCAAAAAGCACAACGAAAACTCAGGGGTTTCAGAGAGAAACTGAAAATGATACTGTACTACGCAAATTAAAGAACACTGTTCTTAGTGGATGGTCAGATTCAAAACATCAACTTGACCCAGATCTTACTCCGTATTGGAATATAAGGGAAGAAGTCAATGTTTGTGATGATCTACTCTTCAAAAGTGACCGACTTATTACTCCAGCTAGCTTACAAAAGGAAATGCTTCAGAAAATTCACAGTAATCATCTTGGAGTTGAAAAATATTTAACTAGAGCCAGAGAGTACCTGTATCGGGCAGGTATGACTTCCCAAATTAAAGATAAAGTGGCTCAATGTGGAGTGTGTAACAAGCACAGGAATAAACAAGCAAAACAACCATTATTACCACATGATGTACCAGATCGACCATGGCAGAAAGTCGTGTCTGATGTGTTTCATTTGAATGGAGTACACTGTGTCATACTTGTGGATTATTTCTCAAAGTTTTTTGAAGTTTCCCCGATTGCTGATCTGAAGTCAACTACTATAGTGAATTGTGTACAGCAACACTTTGCAAGGTATGGAATACCTGAAGTATTGTTTAGTGATAATGGACCAGAGTATAATTCCGAATTTGCTCAATTTGCTCGAGATTATGATTTTAGTCACCATACTTCGTCACCTAATCACTCACAGAGCAATGGGTTGGCAGAGAGAACGGTACAAACAGCCAAGAAACTGCTTATTAAGGCAATAGCAGATAACCAGGATCCGTATTTAGCGCTACTAGCCTTGCGAAATACATCGCTAAATGAGGTTGGACTTTCTCCAGTACAACTATTGATGGGCCGCAGAACCCGTACAGTTCTTCCCACCAAGCAATCATTATTCAACCAGACGAACGTACAGTACTCGTCAGTGAAGAAAGCCATGCAACATAGACAGGAAATTCAGAAACACTATTTTGATAGACCGGCTCAACCGCTGTCACCAATCGCTAAAAGTGATTTAGTTAGGATGCGTTCCAATGATAAAACATGACAACCAGCTCAAGTTGTTGAAACACCAAAAAACCAGAACTTGCGATCATACTATGTTCGTTCAGGAGGAACACTCTATAGGAGAAACCGTAGAGATCTATGGTCACTCAGGAAAATCTTGTGAATTCATGTGTTGATCATGATGAGTTAAGTGAAAGTGTTAACACTCATCATCAAAATGTGCAAAAATTATTCAGAGGATGTGGAAAGTGTTATGTGTGATAATCATTCACAGGATCAACGCGTTGTTAATAATTCGAATGGAAATTCTCACTCAAAGTCAGTGTTCGAACCGCGATCTACTCGTTCAGGAAGGCAAATCAGTGCACCTGTCAGGTTCAAAGATTATGTGCAGTAATGACCATTGTTTCAATTGTTCGGATTAATTCCAGTGTTCAGAGTTATTCAGAACAATCAACTGTGTTAAAGTTTTAACTTTATTTTCAAGTTTGCATAGGTAATTTGTAATATGGACACACAAGTAAATAATTGCAAATTTAGGACTGGTTAAAGTCATCTCCAAATGTAATTGGACTGGTTAAAGTGTTTAACTGAAAGTTTAATTTGAGACTGTTCATTCAGAAAATGATTATGTTAATTTCAATAATATATCAGATTTCACACCTTGAAACATCTTACTTTATATCTTAAGAGGGGAGATGTACTGATAGTATTAGCATAGTATACACAAATGTACATCCTGACATTAGCTATACCAATATTGTACATCCTTGAATTAGAGGTTACCAATTATAATTGTATACTAGGGATTATCCCCCTTGGACATTTCCCGCGTAATATAATTAATAAAGAAGTGAAGTCAGAAACAGAAATAACAAAATTTACAGCTTCAGACAATGACCAAATAATGTGGAACAAACTTGTATTTATAGTGCTTAAATCCCTCGATACAATGACACACAGGTTTACGCATCAATTTCATTGCCGATTATGTTATGATTATCGAAATGACGCAAATAAGCTATCATAGGAAAGTCTAGCCTTTAATTTATTATGAGGAATGGTCGTGTAAATTTTTGAACAGTGATACGTTTTCATGTTGTTTATTTGATAAAACTTTTGTGACTTCAAATTTACTAAAATTTCTTTTTAGAATATTTCTGTAGCCATTGATTTCCTTTCGGTCGGCAAACATGGGCTTTACCATGATCCAAATAAACATAAATGTGACTATTAATCTATGCATATGTTACTGACGTTATACTTTGTTTCTAAGATTATTTGAGGCTTACCACTAACTTGAATACTGATTCAATGTTAACAAATTTAAACCTATGCGAACGTTTATATCCAATTCAATTCGTCGTCTCGGGGATCGATCTCAATTTTATTTTGGTCATGTGGCTTTTATTACGATTGAGGGTGTATTATATTGTAGTGCTGTTTAACGTCCCACTCAAGAATATTTCACTCATATGGAGACGTCACCGTGTGCCGGTGAAGGGCGATAAAATTTGGCTATGCTCGGCAGTTATGACCGTAGAGCAGGGGAGAGGGGTTGGGGTTTTTAACGTGCCAACACCTACTGTGACACGGAACCTCGTTTTTACTGTCTCATCCGTAAGACAGGGACGGTCAACCGCATCGTGGCACTTCGCAGATTCGAACACCGGACCATTCGATTCGAAGTCGAACATGCTAACCACTCGGCCACGGCGGCCCCCACGAGGAGGTTAAAATTGCCTTCGGTTGGATTGTCGCAGTATGATTACCTAAAACAGTCACGGCACAGTAATTTAAAATAAAATGGAAGAAGTACCAATGATATTCGAAAATACAAGTCCCAAATATAACAAGTCTAGAATACCAATGGTCTCAACATGGAAGATACATGCAAATCCCCAAAGGGATGGGACCAGGTGTCCGGACGGAGACATCATCCCCTGTTGGCATGCCACACCCGTCGCAAATGTTCCACTGAAACCCTACGAGTTCGGTAAATTGTTGATTTCGATTGAAAAAGTCATGTTTTTTTCCTAACTAGCAAAAGTTAGTCACTGTAAATGGTCATATTTAAAAATATCAAACATCATACAATGGGGAATCCCATATTTTTAACGAAATTTTAAACATTCAAAATATTCATTGTTCGGAACAGTTGCGTCCTCACGAATTGACGAAACTCACACTGTGTCTTTAATTATATAACACGCAAATGTTAGTGTTTTAATTCTATGTATACTCATGTAAATACATGTACATTAAGGAAGTGAAACACAAGTGAACAAAACATTTAGATTACGAACAGATAGACAAAGAAGTAGAAAAAAAACCCGAAATTTAAAGATACTAGGGGGTTATTTAAAATCACAAATCGTAAAATAGAAAACACCATGTCCAAAACAAAAGGAGACAATACTACAAAAAAAGGAGGGGGGGGGGTTAGAAAATACCAAGGGACATTCACAAAATTCAATAAATCAACAACAGACAATACTGTGGCCGAAAAAAGAGAACACTACAAACAGCAATACACATAGTTACACTTATAATTAAAACAGAGTGATACGAACGACAATAAAAAACCGGGGGTGAGTTCAGGTGCTCCGGAAGGGTAAACAGCTCCTGCTCCACGCGTGGCACCCGTCGCAACCAGTAATCCACACAACAAAACATAAAACTAAAATAGAGAAACACAATAGTATTGAAGCAGTGTTATAAGGGACAAAACGTACATAAGCCTATGGCATAACTACATACACGATGTGTTGTTATATATTCCTTTACTTTTTATTCTCTATACTATCCTATAGTGTATAAGTCAAACATTTAAGATGTTTGCCTCGTAAAGATGCTAACCGGTCGACATTTCGATGATGACTGGTTTTGCGTGAAATTTTGCCCGATTACTTCATAGTTCATTAATATTCGGTACTCCCCGCCATTATTCGGCCATTTCCGACAGTGAGCTATTGCGATATCCCTACAGGGAGAACGTTTACTGTATATAATCTAGACGAATGATTATTTTCATACGAAATAATAGAAGAGTGTGGAAAACAAAAATTAAAGGTACAACAAAACATTTGTAAACAGGGTTTTCGGTCAACATGTTTTATTTTGCATCCTCGAACCAAACTGCCGAAGCAACATAACACAATACAACATAATACATGTCGACCTCACTCACCGTCAATAAATGTATAATGTAAATGGCATCTGTGTTTTGTTAATTTTGTCTTGAAATCTATTTCAAAACAATTACATGACTAATAATGTGATCATCTCTAATTTGATTTTAATCAGGAAATAAATGGCAATTCTAAAGTAATTTTTGAGCATTGACATTAAAACTTTGAATTAAAAATTCATTAAAAACATGCTTACACATATTTCATCATACCTTTATAAACATATTTCACATTAAAATCTGATTTAACGAGAATTAATAAATAAACACACCCTGTTTTTAAACAATGGATGTTGCAATCCAAACTTGACATTCTACATGTAAACATAAACGTTGCTTGTATTACATAACAAAACAGATATATACATTAAGAGAAATAAAAGCCATTCATCAGCGATCTAAACCAATGTGCCCCTTTGTGATAGCTTTGATGGATGTATCGTTGTTGAACGTCACACTCAAGAACCTTTCACTTATATAGAGACGTGTCCGTGTGCCGGTGAAGGGTGACACATTTTTCCTATGCTTGGCGCTTATGACCGTAGTGCACCGAGCTTTTTTTTAAATGTGCAGACATCTACTGTGACACAGGACCTCAATTTTACTGTATCATTCAAAAGACAGGGACGGCCAAGCGCGGATTTGCGCTGAGCGGATTCGAACCCGGAACCTTCCATTCGAAGTCGAACATGCTAACTACTCGGCCAAGGAGACCCCGTGTCTCAAGGTAGCAAACATCCCCTTTTATTCAGTTACTCACATCGCATGTTCATATTCTAACTTAAATTAAGTGTAACTACTCTGAAGGGGCTCTCCAAGGAAAATACAAATCTTGTCTTATTTGACAGGTTAATTACTGTTAATTCTGTTAGTTGTATATGGAAAGGAGTATGGGAACCATATATTTATGCCACATAAGACAGAACGCTCAATGTGTCTCTAAGACCAAGTTTATGTCATAATCAGTACGATTCAAGTAACACACGTAAGTAACTCAAAATTTCATTCACATATTGGATGATTTATGATATCGTTGTTAGACCGTTATTTACATACTGGTCTTAACTACGGATTACTTCGGTTACCTGATCAAGATGAAAGGCTCACGGCAGGTGTGACCGGTCAACAGGGGATACTTACTCATCCTAGGCACCTGATCCCACCTCTGGTGTATCCAGGAATCAGAGTTTGCCCAACTCCTTATTTTGCATTTCTTATAGAAATTATGAGATCGATCATTGTTCGTTACCTTTACCTTTACATTAAACAGCATAGGCAGGCGAAGAAATGAAAGGAATGTACTCAAACTCCATTTAAAATGTATATTAATATTTGACCTTCTTGTAATTTTAAACGTATTTCTTTACTACATTGAGAAATGGGATTATGCAAAAGTTTCACAATTTCATAGCATTTGTCCTTTCCCTTTCTCTAAAAAGTTGACAATAACATATAACGGGAAGAAGAGCTGTTGGTGAGACGAAAACATGTTTAAAATACATGTACATTGAAAGCGATCGTGTCAGAATTGACCTGTGACAAGCTTAGGCGTACAACACTTGATCCACATTTATTCAAACCCAGGCAGTTAATCAACCAGGAGTTTTTTATGTACCTGTATATATATATATATAAATACAACAAAGTATGTCAATCTTTAAATCTTACGGAATAATATTCATTGAGACTTAGATTTACAAGTGTATAATCATGACGATTTATCAAATGGCTCGAAAGCCTATGTAACGTAAATAGTGTTAGAAAGATCGACATAAATACTCTCTGACCTCTCTCAGTTACAAAGAAAGGAAACCGTACTATTTATCACAATTTATCATGCCATAAGACATATATATGAATGCGATACCTATGGACCTGTTAAACTAACACTAAAAGGAAGAAGAAGAAGAAAAAAAAGGTTTAAACAAATATTTCAAATATTTTTTTTCTGCTGAAACTGTGCAGCTCATATTAACGCATGTGGTGAACAGAAGTCGTTAATTCAATACATCAGTTCGAAACTATTTACAAGCAATGTATAGAAGAATAAGCCAATCGAATAATTCACAAAAGAATGCCGAACAAATATACAGATTTACAAATAGTACACTCGCGATTCTAAACATGTACATGTATATACAAAACAGCTAAGGATAAAACACAAAAGAAAAGCAACAGAAACAGCAATAACACCCCCAAAACAAAAGCAAACAAATATATAAAAAAAAAATTGAAAAAATAAAACCCAAACCATTCGGATGATAACCAGTGGTAAAAAATAACACATATCGCAATATAATTCTAAGATGACGTAATTTAGGCTCTGCTAATCTTTGCGCATGCCGTATGTGCCTGCTTTTGAAGGACAGGTGCAACGCAAATTGTTCACTTCCGTTCGAAATTTCACATCATAATAACCATAAATAAATGGATTGACAATGTGATTTAAAATCAGCATTCTCGAAAGAAAAACACATACACCCAATTGTCCATCTGTCAAGTTAAACCAGAAATCGTCGTAAATCCTTACAAGAAAGATAAACACAAATGTCGGTATATATGATACCACATAAAATACAACGATTGCGAAAAACATATGATTGAAGTTTGTTTGCACATTCTTGTCTCTCTTACTTCGTTTCCTTTTAATTTCCTCCGTTTTAACTTTCTGGGACGTTTCCATCACTGATTCTCTGGTCGTTTCCTTCGGAACATCATCGGAAGCATCTGTTGACCCTGTTGTGTCTTGGATACTCTCGTCAATTTGTATGGTCTTTACACCGCGTTTACTTTGACTTGGTGAGTCAGACCGCTTTCTGAGAGTAAAACGTTTGTAGATAACGTAGCCAATAGGAGCATACATGGCAACTGTTGCTATAATATTTGCTACGACTATAACAGAGAGCGTGCCGAAGTAATATAACTCGGACCCTCCTGTGTCGTTGGCGGCTATGAGACACATAATTCCTGTGACATTGTCTCCATTGTATGTCCATGAGACCGGGCCTGTGTCGGAGTAGTAGAGGAGCGGGGCCGCATATATAAACGACAAAACAATTATTATTCCAACAGAGATACGCTTCAACAATAGTGTCATCTGTCTTCCAGTTGGCCTGCAAATTTTCAAGTACCTCTGTAGGGAAATTATGAATAGAATATGCGCAGAGGCTCCGGACGAAAATGTTGTCATGAAAAAGAAGAATTTACACAAGCCTCCGGTTGGGTAGGCAACCCAATTAAGACTATCCGATATGTAAAAGGAAGTGGACACAGTGCTGGCAATGATGTCAAGAACCGCAAGAACTGGGATGAAGTATCTGTCATCGACAATGCTTTTCATTTTAAATATATAGATGAATAGCACCAAAGAGTTTCCAGCTATTCCAAGTATCATTTCCAATGCCAGAAATACCGTGTTAGGCAACAATGCTCTCTGGTAATGCATGTTCCATTCCCATGATAAGTTCGCCATTGTCTTTCTTTCTCGTGATCAACAAGAAATAACTTCCGCATCAAACATTCACAGCCGGATCTGTAAGGATCAACGTAAACATTGCATCTTTAGTATTTCTTAAATGACACTTGTGTCCGTTCCTGTTCTATGTATATCTATAAACCTGTGTACTGCCCATTGTAGCATCCAGGTAGGCTAATACAGAAATAAAGACGATTTAAGAAAATACATTGATGTGCATTCAGGTGTGAGGTATCAAGGCCAGGTATAATGAAGTGTTGTCATAACTTCACAACATAATTTCGTGATAGCGGACTTTTGTGGAAATTACAAAGTTGGTTAACTATCAGATACATGTATGCATGTGTCTTTTGAATATGTCGACAGATAAAAGTGTCCCATAGTTCTAAGTCATTCAGCATGTCTATAATGCACTACCTGATGGTAACAGTGTACTTGAGGCGTACTTTTGTTTACTTTTAAATGTTCTTTTATACGACCCCAGGTATATGTCTCTGGAAAAAAAAAACATCACTTAGATTTGTCTCGCTACATAACCATTGGGTATTTAATTTAAGTTTTTATTTTCATTCAATCTCAGCAAAATGTAGGTCAGTATAAAGGTCACCGGCGAGAGAACTTTACAACTCCGAGACGTGTCGGAGTGGTACGTTGCACAATTCAAATTGGTCATATTGCCCCGTACTGTCTATACAGTACGACAGAAGAAAAAATGCAGTCTACTCGCGATTCAATAATCATCGGTTGGTTGTATTGTTGTTTAACATCCCACCCCAGAGTCTGTCACTTATATGGAGACGTTACCGTGTGCCGGTGAAGGATGGCACATTTGACCCATGCTCGGCACCTGTGGCCTTAAAGCAGGGAGGTTTCTTTAACGTGTCAACACCTACTATAAAACGGGGCCTCAGTGTTTGCTGTCATATCTGAAATATTGGGACGGCCAACAGCAACGCGACTCGAATTCGAGCTCATGACTTCATGATCAGAAGGGAACACGCTAACCATTTGATCACCGCGGCTCATGATAATGTTCAGATAATTCCGTCAAACAGCTAGCTATGTTATAGTGGCCTACTGCGCAAAACATTTTATTGCGATAGTTTTACTACCTTATTCTTATTAGCTAATGCAGTACGTGCCACACGCACAATGCACGGTATGATAAATCATGTTATCGATGAAGCGACACTAGCACAATTTTAGGAAAAAGTTTCTTACCAGTTTAGAATAATAAAAAGGTATTGTGATATTGTTACATAAATGCGTAGACTCAACAAATAACAAGTTTAATTTACACTACATTGTTAAGTAAAGTATGGATCATAATTGCCTTTGATTCCAAATTTAAGGGGAACCGCCTTGACATAGTAGTTAGCGTGTGCGCCCTCTATTCATAAGGTCGTGAATACGAAGTTCCCAGCGTAGGCAAAATTTGCCCCCCCCCCACCCCCCTCTACACTCATCAGCAAATAAAGATATTTGATTAGGACGTTAAACAATTATGCAATCAACAAACTAATCAATTTCAAGCAGACGAGGTTTGAAATTCACTAATGAACCCAATTTATTCTATTGTAAAGTTCCAATGGCATTAAGTTTGCAGCAACAACAGTAAGTAACGTTTTTTTTTTTTAGGTTTTATAAATAATGATGACTCATTTATCAAATGAGAAATGCCTTAGTAGTCAGGAATGTTTTTAATTGAAAATTAAGTTATCAATTCGACTTGAATTATTATATGCAAATTTTAACATGTACATGTATTTGGAAAGATGTAAGAAATCACAGACATTACACACCAAGTATTGACAGTTGTCATCCCATAAAATATTTACTTTCCCTGTCTAATCAGGTCATGGGTCATGTCCCCAAGACTTCAGCATATATATTTTCCACTGTATTAATTAAGCCAAATGCATTACGCGTTCCTTTGCTCTATCTTCAAAAGAAACGTAATCTATTCCCGTGTCGTCCTCAAGAAACTGAAATTGCTAGAGTTGCATTTTGTCAACTTTGTTAATTTTGATAACTGTACTACGGGAAACAAGCTTAGTATATGAAAAAGTAATAAATAAATTAACTAGAATTCGTAAACGAATACGAAGGGCTTTTCACTGAAGTAAGAG
>JACSZP010059004.1:0-12732 GCA_016161895.1 Pinna nobilis | reverse complement strand
ATGTGTCATGAACAAAACTTTGAGGGATCGACCCTTAAATTGTAGAGTTATTGCCCTTTGTTTAAAATTTTGTTTCTGAAGCATAACTCTCTTTGTATTAAAGATAGAATGATAATATTTGGCATGCATGACAATGACATTAAGATGATGTGTCGTTGACAAAAATTTCAGGGATCGGCCCTTGAATTACAGAGTAATTGCCCTTTGTTTAAAATTTCGTGTCCGGAGCATAAATCTCTTTGTACTAAAGATAGGATGATAATATTTGGCATGCATGACAATGACATCAAGACGATGTGTCATGAACAACAATTTCAGGGATTAGCCCTAGAATTGCAGAGTAATTGCCCTTTGTTTAAAATTTTGTTTCCGGAGCATAACTCTCTTTGTACTTTTAAAACATGAACAAAAATTTCAGGGCTCGGCTCTTTGATTGCAGAGTTGTTACCCTTTGTGTAAAAATTACTGGCTACAGCATAACTATCTATGCAATTAAGATAAATGATGAAACTTGCTATGTATGGTAATGATGATGTGTTATGAACAAAAATTAATGGGATTGACCCTTTTATTATTAAATATATGTGTATATCGGAACAAACATAAATTAATAAAATATATCTCTAGAACTAAACATTGTAAAAGACACCACAATACTCTTTCATTTTGAAGAAGGGGAGACATTTGAATTAGTGGTACTAAATCAAGACAATTTCTCGTTCAAATTGTTATCTATTTCAGATTTGAAAAACTTACCAGAGGCTGAAGGAGACAAAATGGCAGTGGATGCAATTGTTGTTATACATGAATATCATTATTATAAAGAGCTTGGGTGGAATATTACAAAAGGTAATTTATATAACATGTCTATTTTGTTGAATGTTTCATCAACAGAAATTTGAATGATTTTGATGGAAGAAATATTCATTTTTTACATTTGATCTTACTACAGTGTATGTATGATTATATATTATTATATCTACATGTACATGTTTATGGTTGCATGTTGTCAAGACTTCAAATTTGCACTTGCAAAATATGTGCTAAACTATGTGAAGTACTAGAAAGTTGCAAGTATAACTTTATCGCAAGAATTTGATGATGGCATTAATTTCAGTCTCAAAGAAAAGGCACCAAAAAGCTTTAATTCTTACGTACTTGAATATTCATTAATCTCTGAGCTCAGTTCCTATTAGTTGAGGGCTGGTTATGCACAGTTTGATAAATCATCGTATCACACGACCCTTGGATGATATTGAATTGATTATAGAATATGTATTCACTGATAGAGCTGATTACAACACTTTGAGCTAGATTATCAGGTAAAAGTATAAAGCAATAATATTAACAACATTTGAATTGTCTGTTGAAATAAATTTCATAATGAGTAGATTATTTCTTAATCTGCCTGTCAGTCAAACTTTGCAATAGACTTGAGGGAAATTGAAGAATCACTCTGTCGTCTGTCTGTTACACTTATACATATAGGTCGGCACTTATCACTACAGGTAGGCTTTAGCACTGCATAAGTCATCATTTTAACCTAATTATTTGTGCAATAAATGTTTAATTACATTCTTGAATATTCACAAGGAAATAGTGTTTAATGGGAAGCAGACAAATGGCCCACAAAGTGATAAGTTTGACTGAGTGACCTTGACCTTGGAGTTTGATCTACTTTCAGAAAATTTTAAACTGGGCTATATTTTTCAACTATAAGGTATAGGCCATTGTTTATTTCGCGTAAAGATTCCTCATGACCATAGCTATCATTTAATATGCTAAATGACTTTTGACCTAGTGAGCTTGGCCTTGGGGTTTTTTTGTGTTTTTTTTTGTGTGTGTGGTTTTTCTTTATAAAAAAAAACCATACATACCTGTGAATAAACAGTTACAGCTTAATGGAGCATTTATCATGTTCAGTTTATATGAGGTATATATACATTTACTCCATAATGTAAATTTTTGCTGAATGAATATGAGCGTAATGTATCCTATAGATATAATTGATCTTTGAGTGTCTGTGTCTTTGTTTATTCCTCTATTAAGAATATTTTAACCCACTGGAAAAGATACAGTGATGTTTCATTAGCTTATTTGTGCTTTAGATACTTAGAAGAAGATTTGTCAGGAGACCTCTGAATACCATCAAGATAACCTGAGAATACTCAACTAAAAGCAAATAAACTGTGAAGACTAGAATAATGTCTTCTGGAATTAACAAAACATTGGATAAAATGAATTAAATACATTAGATCTATATTCACTTTAATTACAGATCTTCAAAGGAATTTATCTTCAAAAGAAAAAGTGGCAGTCATTGTATTAGGTGGTGAAGAATCCATGGTGTCAAAGCCTAGTGTGGGGAGCTGGAAGGATATTTTAGATATCATTTGTAATAATTTGGCAACATTTCATAAATCTTGCTTTTAGCTCTATTGGTCATATAGACCGACTGAGCTTATGCAATACCAAGATGTCCTACGTCAGCCCATTCGTTCGTCCATTTGTAAACTATATCTTGTTTTAGCTAGTCCTATTGACCTATACTATGTAATACTACATTTTAAGGTCACCTGAGTAAATTCGGGTCACCTATTTGCATTCCGTTCCTGTCCATCTTCGTGAGACGTTGGTCGTTTGTCATGCGTAAACTTTTAACATTTTTTACTTTTTCTCAGGAACCACTTGGGCAATTCAACCAAATTCACCAGGGATGATCATTGGGTGATGCAGACTCAAGTTTGTTAAAATCCCCCGGGTCCAAAAAATGGCCTTGCCCTAGGGCCAAAGAGGTTCAAATTTTACAACGTTAAGAAATCTTCTTCTCTGAAACTGCAAGGCCAAATATGCTGATTTCTGGAAAATAGCATCCTTTTTGGGTGTTGATTCAAGTTTCTGCAAGAGAAAGCCCGTGGGTAATTTTTGGCCCCTCCCTAGGGTTAAACATTTCCCATATTGTTACTGTAGGATTTCACATTTTAGGCTTCTTCTCAGAAATCAGTGGGCCAATTTCAACTATTTTTGCTAGGGATGATCATTGGATAATGCAGACTCAAGTTTATTAAAACCATTCCCCTGGGTCCAAAAATACCCCCAACCTAGGGCCAAAAATGTTCAAATTTTGCAACTTTAAGAAATCTTCACCTCTGAAACTACTAGTCCAAATTTGCGGTTTTCTGGTATACAGCATCCTTTTTGGGTGTAGATTCAAGTTTGTTCAAGAGAAGGCCCTTTCGGCCCAGCCTTTGGGTTAAACATTTCCCATAGGTTACTATAGGATTTCTCATTTTAGACTTCTTCTCAGGAACCAGTTGGCCAATTTCAACTGAATTTTCAAGAATGATTATTGGGTGATGCAGACTCAAGTTTGTTCAAAGCATCCCCCTGGGATAAAAAAAATGGCCCCACCTTAGAGCCAAAAGTATCAATTTTGCAACTTTAAAAAATCTTCTCTGAAACTACATGGCCAAATATGTTGATTTCTGGTATACAACATCCTTTGGGAGTTAGATTCAAGTTTATTCAAGAGCAGGGCCCTGGGTCTTTTTTGCCCCACCCTGGGGTTAAACATTTCCCATTGGGTTACTATAACATATTACATTTTAGGGTTCTTCTCAGAAACCATGTGTGGGCAAATTTTGACCAAATTCAGTACTCAGGTGACTGTTAAGGCCACTGGGGCATCTTGTTTATTTCTTTCTGCATTTTCATTTGTCAAGAGACTGTCACATGTTTTACCATTGTAAAGTTATATTGCACTGAGAACCAGATAATATATCATATTGCACTATTATTACATTTCTGTTACTGTTACGTCGTCCAACATTTTGGCAGTCTATCCTGGTCGGCAAGGGATAAGCTTGTTGATAAGTGTCTTCTTAAAAAAAAGATACATGTATGCAACTACATTGATTAAAAGAAATATCAAGACCTCAGTGAAATGTGATAAACCACTACACTATTATCGGTTCTATATGAGAATTTATGGAGTACAAAAACAATATCAACAATATTTACTACATTTTACCAGATAAAATGCAATCCTACAGAGAAAGATGGCCGAGAGTATCCGGGAATCAGTGGAATTTGATTGGACTACTGGTTGGCTTATATATCATTTTGCACACAGGTATAGTAGCTACATAATTAAGTGTCAAAGTGTAGATTGAAATTCATTTGAATTCATTTATTTGAAATGTTAGAAATCTTTCCAAGAAGCATGTTCAATTCAAAGGTCTTATTCATTGAACATCATTATGAAAAAGTTGGGGGGGGGGACTATACATGGGAACTGCTTTTGCAGAAAAATAAGGAAATGTCACATGAGTAATAGAAAAAAATTCTCAGCAAAGTGTTGTAAAACTTGAGTATGTGCTCCTTGTAGTATGTGCTAAAAAGTTTCAAAGGTTTCAAATTTTAACCTTGTCTCCTAATCCTAACTAGGATAGAAAAAATTGATATATCCAGAACCATGACAAATAAATTAAATAATTAAAGTTATCAATTTAAAAGTGTTCATATTCATAGATCTTCTGTTGTAGTCTTCTTCTTAGTAGTCCACTTACAAGGCAACTCGGTGGGATCATATACATATGTATTGGATGGAGAAACATTCTTAGCATCTGTAACAATTCTGATCAATTCAGCTCGATATCAAATGAGATGAATACAAGCTAGGTGAGCAAAGCAGGCTCCCTTATTGAGTAGAGAGCTCGCCAGTGTGTTTTTATAGGCAGTTTTAGAGGCAAAAGAGTGCAAAATAGATTAAATGGTGTTGATGAAACGATAACAAAAAATTGATATTGTTTTTAAAAAAACATATTCTATTTTTCATTGAAGGCAGAGTTGTTGACATCGGGAGACACTACACAGTCTTGCCAAAGATTCTGATGCAGGTTTGGCAGGAAAAGGTAAGAATTGACAATATACTGTACAATGTATACAGTATTTTATTGGCGAACAAAAGTTGAATTTTAAGTTCTGAAATACTTTTTTATCCATATAGCTTGCTGTATCCTAGTTTACTGCAGCATCTTTGTGACTCGTGGACATGATAAGGAAGCCTGTTCCTCATATGTGTGTATATTACAGCCTAGCCTGTCCAGTCTTCATTTGTCTTACATCCATTCCTGTATGTGTGCTTTGTATATAAACATCTGTTTCATCAGTAGCTGTATGCAACACTTGAAAATCCATTGAAAAGCTATTGTCTATTGGTTGCCCAACATTACATATTTTAATCTAATCAATTTTAAAACTTTTTGAGATATTTGAAATGAGTTTGAAGTGTACATGTATAGCAACATGTCATTTTGCAAGATGATGCAGTATATTTACATTAAAGGTTTCTTATTTACAATAATATCTTAATAAATATTCTTTGCTTTCAGTAGGTTGTAATTTTTAGTCTTATGTGGTTTTTTTTCAGAGTTCACCCAGACTTAATGAAATAATGCATCTAATGATATACTTCAACTTACATCCAGCCATTTTTCAGCCAGTAAGTATATTGATTACTGACAATAGATACCTGTTTGAACAAAGAGAAACAAGTGAAGTTTTGAAGTAAATATTTCACGCCCTCTTCAGTCAAAGGATTAAGTCTTTGCAGAGCGCAGCTGGCCATTTTTGGCCATCAGATCAGACATCGAAAGCTGAGATTGGTTCAGGTATGTGAGAGATGACACCATGCTAAATGGCCGAAAATGCTGAGCATAGGCCATAATTTGAATACCCTTCAAATGAAATGTTCTCAATTGGTCACTAAATACCACAACATGGCATGCTCCAGGCATTCCATTCAAAATTGTGCAAGAAAAGATAATTTCCAAGAATTCATAGTTTCTCTGCAACTAAAAGGAAATTTTGCATAAAGACACATCATGAAAATATCAAGATGAAATGAAAGTTTTGTTACCATCCAACAGTTTGGACAGAATGTTCTTTGAAAATATCCAATGATTTAGTTTTCTTTTATGGGGAGGGGGCATCACTGTTTTACAAACAACTCTTGTTCATTATTGTTGTTGGTCATTTACATGTAGAATGGTGTTTTGACATCTTCATACATTTTATATTCCAGTGGAAAATACCATCTGCTGAGGGAATCTTTTATAAACATTTTACTTTGGAACAGAACAAAACAGAGTTTATCAATTTTCTAGTTGTGGAGGTAGGTACAGAAAAGATATACATTTGCATATCTGAGGTGTTCTGACAAAAGTGTTACATTGAACTCTTGTTACAACGGCCATGCTCGTTTTTCAAAAATTTGCCGTTGTAACAAATATGCTGTTGTAACGATTTGCCCCAGAATTTCGTTTGGCAGTAGGCTATAGCCCATAATGATAGCGGTAGATCATCTGAGTGTTCATTTCTAAAATGTCATTCATAATTTGATAAAAACAAACAAAGTTATTTTTCTCTTAATTTTACTTATGATGTGTATGAAAATGATATGGGAAATGGTCAGTGTCAAAAATTTGGGTTGGCCCCAAATATGGATACATAGTGAAAATCAAGAACGGCAAACCTCGTTTTTTTTTCTTGTTTATTAGAGGAATTTTGAAAGGACATCCTACAAACTGATGCACAATCATTTTGTATTTGAACGTCAGAAACATAGGATAGTTGCCCATAAAGAAAACATCGTCGAAAAATTAACCTGCCGCCAAACCGGAAGTCGGACTCTTTCATCAATGTTTATTCAAACCAGTTCATGCTACTGAAAGCAAACACCGGCTACCTGTACACTTGTCGAGTGCAAAGGTGTTAAAGCGGTTAATCTTATTTAACACTGGTCAAATTATCCATGGTTTCTCATCAGCTCAGGTAAATTGCTGTTGTATCGAATAAAACATAATGGTAAAATGCACATTTGTTACCGATGATCACTGCCGGTGCCGGAACAGGAATTTGCTGTTATAACGAGCACAAATTGCATTGTGCATGTTTGTTCCACATTGATTTTTGCCGATAACCAAATTTGCCAGTAAATGTGTGCCGTTGTAACGAGAGTTCACAGTACTTTTATTCCAACATCTCAATACACAGTTGACAATCTTTATCTTAAAACCTGTATACAAATTACTTCGTAGCGCAGCTCAAATTTGAAATATGACAATTATGGCCTGATGGTCTCTTGGAATAGCCAAGTTTCAAGTTCATCCAAAAGACTGATTTTGCTTCATAAGTAGAAAATAACTGCACAAAAAGTAAGTCCAAGTGTTGTTACAATTGTTCTACAATAACATTTCCAATAATACAGAGTAAGATTTCCCAATACGTAATTGTTCCTCCTAGAAGATGGACTCAGAGTAGGATTTCCAGTCTTGTCATAATTCTTTTCAAGGAAAATTAACTGTTTTTATTTCCCCCACCAGTGATGAGGGCAAAAGCGGAAAAAATAAAATGGGGGCCAAAATTTCCCTGTATACAGTATAAAATAATATAGGCCCAATTAAAAAACATTGCTAGCTGCAATCTTGTTGGTCTGGAAAGATCATGACATGGTGTCATTTGAATGTGATCTTACTGGAATTGTGCTCACATGGACCCTTCCACTTTGACATATTAAAAAAGTACATTAAGCCT
The DNA here is from genome assembly GCA_016161895.1 of Pinna nobilis. Classification (NCBI taxonomy): domain Eukaryota; kingdom Metazoa; phylum Mollusca; class Bivalvia; order Pterioida; family Pinnidae; genus Pinna; species Pinna nobilis. The sequence continues at coordinate 5,136 of JACSZP010059004.1, read as the reverse complement.
ACCTGTTAACTTCTTGGGTTTCGATTGGTTGAACACATACTGTCAGTGTTACGGTAGGTAATCCATTGCCACTTTCCAACAGTAGACCATACCTGGCAACAGGCAACATACTGGAGTGAATCATAGTCTGCAGGACTATTCATTGCATGCACAGCTAAAAAAGATTTATTTCCCATATGCTAAATGATGATGTCAACACTTTGGACACCACATAAAATGCCGAAGTACTATATGACTTGTAGGTTATAATATTTATACGGACAAACCTGTTTAAAAAGACCATCCATGGGAAGGAGACCAAGAATCGTATATGTCAGATGGTCTCTTAATATGTCGGTTTTGAGATACTTTCCCTTTGTAGAACTCTTCAGAGTGAAGACTCGATTAGCTGGCGAAGTGTACAGGAAGGTGGCACTATCCATCTTTGATATTTAACTATGTGTGTATCTGCATATTAGTTTTTTTATTAAGATATACATGTACCTTGTTTTCAACGTTATCAAACGAATATATCGAAGTATCTTTACTTACTGAAGGTCGAGTATCATTCTTTCCCAGCGTAAAATAAATACTATACGTTTGTGGTAATGCTACATTATATATGCCTGTATTATGGTTTGTTAATTCTCGACACAGCCTTTGCTTACTTTGAAAAACAGTCCCACCTTCTATGCAACGTCCAAATATGCCTCCAAGAGCAGAAGAGCTACAATCTCAAAACTCTTGTATTCAGGGGATTTATATAAGAAAAAGGCATTTCGGGAACCTTGCATATACAATGTAGGTCACATGAGGCAAACTATAGTCCTTTAATACAGTGGGTTGCTATGGCAGATTAGACTGTATAACATATTCTTATCTACACTTCAGACTGCTGTTGGAAAAATTGTGTCATACATAAAGGAACCTAAAGATGATGACAAAGATCACAGAACATCCCTTATGGAAATCATGAAACAACATGCTCAGTCATCTTTACTTCCAAAGGAGATAACAGTCAAGGTATGTCCAATCTCTATGGTATGATCATTCAAGGTACTTATTAAGGTACAATACAAAATATTATAAGCTTTCCACATAAACCCATCTGTAACTGGAGTGACAGAACTGATGAGCCAAGCCATAAGCATTGAACATGAACCTAAATCAAAGGTTAACATTAAACACTTACAATGACACCATGAGCTATTGTTGGACCGAGTTGAAATTGAAATAGTGCACTCCCTGCCTGGTCATATGCCCATCATTTTAATTCAAATTAAAGTGTTTAAAATCATTACTGTGTTTTTTTTAAACTAAGGTAATTTAACAGAGTTTTGATTAAGGCATAGATCTACAGATTCACAAATAAGCCAATTCTGAACCAGGTAATTTCCATTAATGAAATTATCTCAAGAGCCAGAGTAGTTTTGAATGTTGCACAGCTATGAACCAATGACTGAGTAAATTCTTGAGTTTTATGTTGTCCAGCCATGATGTACATTTGAGGAGTTGGTACAGGATCTCTAGTTTCTTTTTTAATAAGTATCCATATTTCACTTGTGTGTTTAGTCTATACAGGTATGCCTTAGTTGCAGTTACTTGAGATTTTTGTACAGAATAGTTGTACACTTGACATTTGGGGACAGGATAGTTGTACACTTGAGGAGTGCATACGGGATAGTTGTACACTTGACATTTGAGCACAGGATAGTTGTACACTTGAGGAGTGGGTACAGGATAGTTGCACACTTGAGGAGTGGGCACAGGATAGTTGCAGACTTGAGGAGTGGGTACAGAATAGTTGTACACTTGACATTTGGGCACAGAATAGTTTTACACTTGAGGAGTGGGTACAGGATAGTTGCACACTTGAGGAGTGGGTACAGAATAGTTGTACACTTGAGGAGTGGGTACAGGATAGTTGTACACTTGAGGAGTGGGTACAGAATAGTTGTGCACTTGAGGAGTGGGTACGGGATAGTTGTACACTTGACATTTGGGTACAGAATAGTTGTAAACTTGAGTGGGTACGGGATAGTTGTACACTTGACATTTGGGTACAGAATAGTTGTACATTTGAGGAGTGGGTACAGGATAGTTGCACACTTGAGGAGTGGGTACAGGATAGTTGTACACTTGAGGAGTGGGTACAGGATAGTTGTACACTTGAGGAGTGGGTACGGGATAGTTGTACACTTGACATGTGGGTACAGGATAGTTGTACACTTGACATTTGGGTACAGGATAGTTGTACACTTGAGGAGTGGGTACAGGATAGTTGCAACACTTGAGGAGTGGGTACAGGATAGTTGTACACTTGACATTTGGGTACAGGATAGTTGTACACTTGAGGAGTGGGTACAGGATAGTTGCACACTTGAGGAGTGGGTACAGGATAGTTGTACACTTGAGGAGTGGGTACAGGATAGTTGTACACTTGAGGAGTGGGTACGGGATAGTTGTACACTTGACATTTGGGTACAGGATAGTTGTACACTTGACATTTGGGTAAAGGATAGTTGTACACTTGACATTTGGGTACAGGATATCTTGTTTCTTTATAGTATCCACATTTCACTTGTCTTTTTAGTCTATATGACTTAGTTGCACACTTTAAGTTTGGACAGAGGTGATCTTGTCTAATATTCTCTTGTCTGTCAATGATAACTTGAGTTAAAGATGACTAATTTGATGAAGACCTTGCACAGTATTTATTAATGAGGTCTTGGTTGGGCCATTGCTATTCAAGGTCCTTCTCAGGAATCCCTCACTTACAGTAAACCCTCCTCTAGTGACCACCTGTTAATAAGGACCATGAAACTAGTCATAAAGATCTTTTTTTTCTGTCCAAAATAGTATCAGTTGTTTACCAATCAGCATCTATTTAAAGACATCCTCCCTATTAAGTTTTCTTGTGTCCCTCTGTTGTAATTACAAGTTTCACTGTATATGGAAACATCACCTCATATGGGTGAAGGGCTACAAATTGCTTTTGCGCAACACATATTGCCATTAAGAAGGGAGAGTTCTGTTATGAGCCAACACCTACTTAGACAGTGGATCTCAGTTTTCACTGTCTCATCTGACAGACAGGGACAGCCAACCTCAGCATCGTTTGAATTAATGATATCATGATCAGAAGGCACACAAACTTACCACTTGGCAGTGGCAGCCCCTATGAGAAAGTTTAGTATTTTATAAGTGACCTAGATTTTATTTCCCTCAAAAATTGCCCCTCATGGAAGAAGGCAACATTTTTGCTCATTTGCTTGATTAAATGAAGGGTGCCTATAGGGAGCATACATCATTTTACTGAATGCGATGTTAGTTAACTTATAATTCATGTTCCATTAAACAATTTTCTTGACTCTAACAGGACAGCTATCTTAAGTGGAGAGTTGTCAGTGCCTTGGACACATTACCAGAGCTTGGGACCAGAGTTAGATGGAAAGTCCCAAAGTCAAATGAAGGTGAAGTAAGAGGAACAGTGGTTAAACATATGTATCCAGGTATGTGCTTAGATAATTATAGTTTGTCCAGGTATTTGAAATATACAGTTGAATCTCAAAAACTTGAAGTACTCGGGACCGCTGATAAAGTTCGAGTTTTCGAGACTTCGAGTTTTCAAAAATACGATTACTCTCCAGTTGAAAGCTATTCTGCCACCCCAAACCTGCTAATTCACTCTTTCCACGAAACTGTTCTCATCATTCATCATTCTGTAATAATTTAACAATCTTGTCACTTTTGATCACTAATAATAAACATATCGGAAATTCACAGGTGTAAAGATTGAGATGATATTTCACAGGTACTTTAAGCTTTTGATTGTGAGATTTATTCAAGTTATCAAAAACTTCGCCATAGTAGTTTGAAAGATCAAGACTAGATTTGCTTTATCTATAAAGGGAAAAATCGGGACCGTAGCTTTACTTCGACAGATCGAGAACCAGGAAAGAACGACGTTCGAGTTGTCAAGATTAGACTATACATGTACTTGTATTGTACTCGGATCATTTTGTTATAAAAAATTTGAGTAGTTGTCATCATTTGAACCACAGTTGCTCAGAAAAAACTTCATTTTATGCCAACATTCATGAAAATTCTTAGGTTATACTTGTGCATAAGTACATTAACATATCTATACAACATTTGAGAAAGATCCATTGAGAACTATACAAGGAAATTACTTGGTCCAACAGGAAGGAATGGTAGATTTATTATCCTAGAGGGCATTGAAGGTATATTGATGTGTGGACATTCCCATCCTATTATCCTCACCCTGGCTGTGATCAATTATTTGGAAAAGTTCAGATTTCCAAAAATGTAGTGATTAGAAGAGATTTGTGTTAGATCATTGATCTCATTAGGAGATATGTCACTCCATGGTATTCACTTATGACTTTTTATTTTTCATCATATCCCAAACCTCTTAACCATAAATACTTATCTGTTTATGGAGAGTTCCCTATGGATTTACTTAAGTTATACTTGCTCTTCTCGTTTTCACTAAATCATAAAGTGGACATTTCTACTACACTACATGAAAGTTCAAAAACTGATTACCAGAATTCACTTACAATGGATGGATTTCAAGAATTAATGAAAGGTTGAGGGCACCAAGTTTATGTGTATCAAGTAGTTTGTGATTTTAGTGGATCCTTAGTCTGAGTATGTTTTATATTTTTTTTTATATATGTTTTGAATTTTAGCTATTTCAATACTATCACGAAAATTGGAGAACTGCTTCAAACACAGGATAAACAATATGTTTTCAATGGTGAGACTTGGTTGTAGAGTGTTTATCAACAGACCAGGAGGTTCAATGATCTAGTGCCTTTGTAGAAGTTCTGTATCACAACACATATCAATTAAACATCATCAGACCAGGAGGTTCTTTGTTCTGGAGCCTCTGTAGAGGTTCTAGGTATCACTATACACAGCCCAGTAGGTCCCATGTTCTAGCACCTATGTGGAGGTTCTGTATCACAATACATGTCAACATCACCAGCCCAGGAGGTCCAATGTTCTAGCACCTATGTGGAGGTTCTGTATCACAATACATGTCAACATCACCAGCCCAGGAGGTCCAATGTTCTAGCACCTATATGGAGGTTCTGTATCACAATACATGTCAACATCACCAGCCCAGGA
>JACSZP010059002.1:0-10740 GCA_016161895.1 Pinna nobilis | reverse complement strand
TGTGCACAGTGACGAGTGGACTGAAAATTTTTCTTTAAGCCCTGCATATGTTCTTTTTATTGTTTTTAATTTTTGTAAGAAAACCTTTACATAAGACCAGCTGTATTACATTGTCGATATCTAAGTATGCATAAATAATGAAACACATAGTAAAACTAAGAAAAAAACCTTGTGGTCAAAATACTAAAAAAAAAAACTGGGCTAAAGATAGGTTGCATTAGCATAAATTTTCTTAGAGTTATTTCCCTTTGTCAGCCATGTTTGAGGTCAGATTGGAGTTTTATGTTGATTATTTTGCCAACTTTGAAGGACTTGTATAACAAAGTGTGGCTTATTTTTTACCCAACGCAAGTATTTATGTAAGGGGGGGGTCTAATGAATTGTGTCAGCGTAGTAAATATTCAAGGAATAACCCCAGTAAGCAGAAATAGGATCGGTAATTTGGTTGGTTTATGCATAAAATATTCTTCATGGACCCCAAAGATGGCCGACAAAGGGAAATAACTCCAAGAAAATTGATGCTATTGAAACCTATCTATATACTATATATCACCTTAACTGTCAAAATCTCATGGTTTTTTTTTTACTCATTGTAAAGGTATGCACCAGAATGTGTGAATTATGGGAAGTTTACTCATAAAACAGATGTCTGGAGCTATGGCATAACACTGTGGGAAATGTTCTCCTGGGGAGATCAACCATATGGAGATATGAAAGGAATTGAGGTAAAGTCATTGAAAGCACTATCATTAACCAATCAACTCTAATAACACAATAATGATGCTATCAATACAGTCACAGCCTCTCAAATTCCTCTATAGCGCTTCAAATACAGTGTCCGCCAACTTTGCAGTACAATGTATTTCTTGAAGTAGCCTTGATAGATTTCCTTAAAGTAGAAATAATTGCATTTTAATGATGTGTATCTTTGTTTTTTATGGACAAAATTTGATTGCGTTTTTGTCATTCATTTTCTGAAAACAATTTCTTTATAAAAAGAGGAACTTGTTATAGGTGTCGTGGTATGCCTTTAATAGTCTTTTTTTTTTGTTTCAGGTGATGCAGTTCATTGAATCTGGAAAGCGATTACATAAACCGAACGATTGCCCACAATCTTGTTACGAGCAGATGCTAAGCTGTTGGCAGGCAGAAGCAGACATGCGACCCAGATTTAGAGATTTATTTTATCATTTCCAAGAAGATCAAGAATATGCCTCCGTTAAAGATATTAAGAGAACGCATAACAAAAAAGAAAAAAGAAGATAGGGAAATGCACCATAAGATTTATTCCTTACCACCAATTTCATGTTACAACTTATGTATGTAGACAGTGAATGTTATTAATTTGATACTTGTACTGACAAAAATGAAAAGTAATGTTTTGTGTATTTCAAAATTTGTCAAAGCTGTTATATTTAAATCTCAGTTTGTAAACACGTCATATTTTCATTACACTGCTTTATGACCAGTCATATTTTCGTCACTTCTTTCCGAGCTTCCATATTTCCATCATGCTGCTTCATAACCAGTCATATTTTCACACCACTGCTTTATAACCAGTCATATTTTCACACCGCTGCTTTATAACCAGTCATATTTTCACACCACTGCTTTCTAACCTGTCATATTTCCATCACACTGCCTTCTAACCTGTCATATTTCCATGACACTGCCTTCTAACCTGCAATATTTTCACCAAACTGCTTCTTATCAATTATATTTAATGAGAAGTATTACTTGAGCCAGTTTTGGGGCAATACCCCTTCACTGGTCTGGTTATTTTCACTCTAATGCTCTCGCAAACAGTTTTGCTCTGTCATAATTCTATTCAAGAAAAATAAATTTAAAATGTTTGCAGTTTTCAATTCCCTCTCTGAAAACTATGCTTTAAATGTATTGTTTGACAGGCTTATAGTTTACATCAGTTTCTCTGTAGCATCTTTGCCATGTCTGTTATCTAAAGAGTATACCTAGGATGGCACTTAAACACTTTGTCTTCGAATTTCTCAATATTTGGCCCCTTATATGGCAAACATCTGTGCCTTTCACCTAAAATTTCTTACTGTTGTTACTAGAGACATCCAATAGTGCCCTGAATTCTATCACTGTCACACGATTGCTCAAGATATTTCTCCTCCTCACTAAGGCCAGTTCCTGCATTCCAAAAATGAATTATTGTCTAATTAATATTATTTATGTCAATGCTTTAATTATCTAAATCGGATACCTTGCTTTTATTCTAAATTTTCCTTCTCCTTTAAGACTAAGAGAGCTTATCAAATGATAGTAAAATTGTCCTGGACCCAGTTGCACAATGCATATTGTTAAATTAACTTGTAGCTAGTCCCTAACTGCATGTTAAAATTTTACCTTGTAGTTAGCAAACCATGTGGTTACAATGTAAACGGTATTGTAGAAGTGTTTTCTTAGTTAATTATGAGGAAACTAATAAAAAAAATAGTTTTGAGTTACTACAACCGGGAATTTAACAATGAGTTAGTTCATACTTAAATTTAACAACAAATAAAACTATTGTACAACTGGGTCCCTGAATGCAACATTTGATTCATAATTAAAATCAGTACCAGTCAAATAAATGCTGGAGATTTTCGGTAAGGTAGCATTATGAGTGCAAGTGTGTAGAATTTTTGGAAATGTGAAAATAGTGGATGTAACCATCCTGCAATTACCTTTATCTGGTCCATAAACCACAAACTCCAGTAACTTTCAGTGATACCTGAAATGTTTTTCACATTTAATAGATATTGTGCAAAATAAATTCTAATTCATGATTTTTCTTTCTCTCGCATCTTTTAGCAATGATTGTTAAGACGAGAAGTAGTTTCATAACTGCAATATATTTGATGTTTTGATTGTCACTGTTAAAATTTGTATATTTTACTATTTACACCACAATGGCTCACCATTCTCGTACAATAATTTGTCATCCGTTATAGAAAATTGTCTGTCATTTCTGGACTGTGCTTATATTGGTGCTAATTTGTTTTTATTGTAGTACTGTATGCTGTTATTGATAGGTGTCTTTATATCTATAACACAGATAGGTACATCTATTATTAGAAATTAAATTTTATCTGGAGAAATGAAAGATTTTTGTTTGTTTGCAAAAATTCACTTACTTTAGAGAAATTTAAAATTACATGACATTGTTTATCATTTCATATGACCCATGTTATGGTTACCCTAATTTGATTGACCAATTTGTGCCTCGATAATTACTTATGTCTTGTGCTTCAGTTCATGTCATTAAGTCGTTATTTTTTTTCTTCAAAAGTCATATTTATGCATGCCCAGGAAAGAATTCCACCATCCAAAGGAAATTTGTAAATAATCAAATGTAAGCCAAATTTAATCAAAATATTATTTTTTATTTTAGATAATCTTATTTACAAGATAGACCAAGAATTCATTTCTTTACATTTATGAATCATATAAAAAAAATGGTTTTAAACAGATTTCACTTTTGAATGTCTGTTTCTTTGCTTTTCTCACATTATTATAATTTCATTACTGATTTGAAAACCCAAAGAAAAATCTTATTTTTGTTTCACAATAGGTATACTCATTGGATTTTGTGAGATAAAAGTAAGGTTCAATTACAAGCCATTGACTGCTTTTTATCATGTGTAAGTTTCAATATTGGAGAATGTAATGCAATCTGGGCTGGGTACAATAAATTTTAAGAATTTACTTAAGTCTGAAAATTTTCTCAACCCCAGTTTCTCAGCCAATTAGAATTTAGGATCTTAGGTTTTACGGTGTCAACCCCTGGACTCATTTTGATTTCTAATTAATTAGCAAAAATTCGTCTATGGAGTTGATATAGATCAGTAAGTTTTCCTTATTTAAGTGAACTTGTTTTAACTCTACCAGTCAAATAGTAAGTGTGCCTTACATTAGATGCTTGGTCAAGCTCTTTTTGTATTTCCTTGCCATTTGACTTCATTTCATGTCTGATAAATGCAAAAATTGTGGATCAGTAATTTCATAACCCGTTTAAGTCATTATAGGTTTATATATTTCATAGAAAAACATTTCAAATTGCCAACTTTTTTGTGCATTTGTATGTTGCAATTATATAGATAATAAATGAACAATATTGTTCAGTAATGATGTTAACCTGTGTATATCAGGGCTCTGGAATATTGTGATTTTGGTATGCATGTGAATGATTAGTCAGTTTGTCTCAATCAAACATGTGTGTTCTAACAGTTTGTAACCTACATACACACATGAATATCTATGTATGATCAGTGCATGTTAGTACACTAGTAATCTGTCCCATTCATAAAGATGATGTTAATGAATAATCATATATAGACACTCAATATGTACTTGTGTCAACAGATATTCTATGTTGGTGCTTTTAGTTGAATTGAAAATATCCAATTTTCCATGAATATCTAAATGTAAAATACAGAAACTCAAAGTTTATTCAGAAATACAAATATGTACAATGTATCATTTGCACAAAGTACTTAGTTTTGATGTAGATATATAGCCTATATACTTAAATGTACACATAGGTGTCTGTAGATTTTATACTCTTTAAAACCATGTTTATTTAGAAATACGTGATATTAAAGTCAGATTAGTGGGATGTATTCATATATGTATAGTTCATTTGCATTAACCCTTTCAACACCACAGAAAATAATAAACTTGTCTACAACAAAAGAAAAGAATATACCACATTGATACTTAGGGTTGGAAGGTTAATTATTGACTGATTTGTACACTTTATGCCCATGTAAGGACTAATAGCACAAACCATTAAGACAATGCAAATATTTTTGGTACCAACGTGATTATTCCAATACTATGCAATGTTACATTCTTTATGTCTGAAAGCTACATTTTTAGTTGTTTTGTTTTTGTTTTTTGTTTTTGTTTTTGCCGTTTACAATTTCTTGATGACCAATTGCTATGCAATTCTTATTTTTAAAAGCAGGATGATTTGAGATTTCATATTATAATATTTTGACCTGTAAAATATTGTTTTCAATTATTACTTTGTTATGGTTGTTGTCGGTGCTCACAAACCTTGCCTTATGTGATTTTAATTGTTTGTTTCCTACAGTGTTATAAACATCCAACTTGAGAATATTTCCCTAACAACAAGACGTTACTGAATGCCTGTGGAGTGCTTTGAATATTTGTTTATGCAAAACACTTGGAACCATTGGGTAGTATTGGATCCCATTGATGCCAATGCCTACTTTGACAAAGGGCTTCTGTTTTTACTATCTCATCCACATGACATCATAACCCAGTGATGCCAATGCTGGGACATAAACACTGGCTTAACCCTTTTGTGCCCTTTTCACAAAAAAATCATACTATTTTAAATCACTCGTAATCATAAGCAAGTAACTTTACAATTTATCATATCTGGTACATTTTTTAATAGAATCACCCAATTGTGATGAAATCTGACTTAACTCAGATTTGACAATAATTATTGAATTAAAGTCATAATTTGTTGAAAAATCAACATAGAATTTTTATGCCGGATTTCTTGGATAGAAGGTTGCTGCTGACAAAGAAGTTGCTTAACCAATGGTTCTTAATAGTTAAATTAAAGTCATCACTACAAAAGTTTTATGGTGGCCATCATGACCTGGTGGATTGATATGGTAAATCTGTAAAACAGATGATGAGGGACATGTTCCCCTTTTCACATACCTAATGCTATCCCATCGTTTTCTTGTTTATGACTATCACCAATCGTGACTTATTCCCGTATTTGATGATATGCGACACGGTGTGCCATCATGGCCTGGTTGATCAGTATGGTAAATCTGCAAAAACAGATGATGAAGGATATGTTCCCCTTGTCGTATACCTAGATCCGACCCCCTTTTTTTCTCGTTTATGACCATCACGGATTGTGACTTATTCTTGCATTTGAAAATATGTGACATGGCGGGTGCCATGCGTGGAGCAGGAGTTGCTTACCCTTCCGGAGCACCTGAACTCACCCCTGGCTTTTGGTGGGGTTTATGTTACTCTATTTTGCGTTTTGCATGTCTTGTTGTGTTGCTAGCTGTTTGTGTTATTGTCTCTTTCGATTTGGCCACGGTTTTGTCTGCCTTTGGATTTTTGATTGCTTCCTTTGTATCTTCTACTGTCTTTTACGCACTTATGAACTAAGAGTGATTTTTATCGTAAGAATATTTTGTGATAAAGGCAACTGGTCTTGAGATGAGCACAACAACTCTATAACATACCATTTTCCAATGCTCAAATTCTATTGGAAAATGAAATTTGATTAACTAATATATTTCATAAAATGAAATGTGATTGACTCATGTACATTGTGTATTTCATCGAATATGCTGAATATCCTTCATGTTTTGTTTGTTTCTTTTCTAGTTGAAGTGTTAACAAGCTGGTTTAGATTGGACCACAGTGTAGTAATTGCATCAACTTTGAAAAATCAATTGTAATTGACTCATGTATTTCATTGAATGAAATGTAATTGACTCATATATTTCATTGAAAATGCTGATATTTGACTTTTTTTCTAGTTGAATGGTTAACAAGTGATTGTTGATTTGACAGCTGTCCTTTATTTTATCAACTAAGGAAACTTTAGTGAGTTTCATTGTTCATCATTCAATATACAAAGTAATGTGAATATTCATGTATTTACTTATTATAGTTCCAATATGAGTCATTTCCCTGTTATAGGGCCTAAATCCTTGTGAGGGTCTGTTACATTTTACATGCTTTTCCAGAAGTTTGAAAAACTTTCAAGAACTCATGATGGTGTCAGTGTAAGGTTGATATCAATCTAATCAATATTCCGTCTTCAATGTGTTTTGTTTCCATGCTGTGTCACATACAGATCTAATGAAATCCTACAGAGAGGTCATGCAGATCCATTTATCATTCAATAATCAGTGTAATTTTGAGCTACAGAAATATGAAAATCACAGATTCCAAGGTGTTTATGGCTAGAAGATTCAGGAGTTGATTTGTAAATGTTGTGAGAACTGGACAAGCAAGGGCCTCTTAAAACCCAGAGGTGGCATATAATGTGTAAATGTTATGAGTATTGGATAAACACGGGCCTCTCAAAACCCAGAGGTGGGATCAGGTGCCACAGAGGAGGAACCTTCTCTTACTGATCAGTCACACCTGCCGCAAGTCCATAATCAAAGTAAAATGATATACATATACATGTAGTTGAAAAACGAGTTCATGTCAAAATCGGTAGAGACAGTTTAAAGGTACACGGCATCAATATGAGTATAAGATGGACACAAAAATCTTCTGAACTAGGCCATAGGAGTTTACCTCTCTAAAGGTTTGAATTAAATATTAGTGCTAGCTCTGAACTAGGCCATAGGAGTTTACCTCTCCACGGGTTTGCATTAAATCTTAGTGCAATACTGCATAGAGTACGAGCACAGAGAAGATGGAATCTAAATAACTGTTGATTGGGTTGATATGGTGTAGAATGTCTTAAAACCCCCCTTTTTTAGAAAACGACAAAACTGTCCTCAAAGATATAAATTTCTGCAAGACAGATTTTCGTGGAGAGACTTTAAACACATGCAAATCAAATGTTTAATCAGACTTAAGTTACATTTTATTTGATTGAAGATCACTGGACAATTGAATGTAAAGTATGGACTTTAGAAGAAAAAAAATCCTTTAAACTTTTTACATTGACTTATTTGCGATGTCTACTCTGTAGCACATCCCAGGAACATCCTTATATTGTTAGCCGTTTATGAATGGGCTGGTACCATCGAAATCATAAACCCAATGAGAAAGCATGTAGGAAGGCTGGCCTATCCTTATATATATCTTTGTAGCAAAAGTGAATTCCCTGTATATATATATATTTTTTTTTTTCAATTTTAATTGATACATATACCTATATTTACTTTGTAATTTTGAACTCTAATAGTTGCTTGTAGCCTATTTATCAAATGTTGTACTATTATCAAATTCTAAATGACTTGTTTAATGTTATTATCCACATTAAAGAATGCCAAAATAAAATCATTACTTGATACCCGAGTTATTTCTATGTCATATTTGGGACCTTATTCACAAAGCATGCAGTAATTCCGCAGTTGCGGAGTTTATGGACTATTTATGCAAAGTTTATGGAAGGTTTGCGGAAGTTTTACGTCATATTAACAAAGCTGTCTTTTTTGGTTTTGTTTTTCAGGGATTTTTTTTGTTTTAGTTTGTGTTTGGTTTTGGGGGGGGTTGTTTTTGTTTTTGTTTTTTGTAAGAGTGACACACTACAAGAATTATGGGCACAGAGATTTTGTATTGTTTGTGAATACGAAACATTGTTTTGCAGAACAATTCTGCAAAGTTTACGGATGCAGTAACTTTATGGATGCTTTGTGTATATAAGAATCCATGGAATATTTTGTGAGATGTTTGCATGTCAGCAGGGAATCCATGAATTATGATCACTCAACAACAGAGACATATATAACACATTGTGTGTTGTTATAAACATCTCTGCTTAACCAAAATATTCTGGTCATTTCACAAAGTAGGCTACTTCACTTACAGTTGTTTGCATTATTGCTAGTCTACATTTTGTCAAGAATTTCACATTGAACAGCAGAACTGATACCTGTATCACACGCATTATTTTGTGACCCCCCCCCCCCCCGATTACACACTGTTTCTGAATTACAACCATCTGGTTTTTATTCCTCAAACATGAAAGAATGTAAATCACTGCCCTAAATCTTAAACATTTCCGACCGATTTGCATGCACTAGCTGGGTTGCTGTCTGTCATCACTGGATTGAACTTTGAAAAATACCGTACTGTTGAAGTCTTGATGATTATTAGAAAGTGTCCACTAGGATGTTATCATTTTGACGAAAGTCCTTTTGTAACATACAATTGGTTGGTGTAGGGCCAATATAACCAATTTTCTCCAGTTTCTAACGATGCTGCATTCGAACACGTACAAATCGAGGGGGAAAACACAACAAACAAAAAAACGACACATACCGAATATGGTGACTGTATCAAGGCCGCATATCGTCGGACGCTTGATGACGAAAAATTTTACCTGTTTTCAATTTTTGTGTTTAGATTGTGATTGTGATTCTAGATTCAAGACTGATCATGTACAATTACATGTAGGCCTAGGTCTACCATTTTTATATCAACATCGTGAAAAAGTCCCCGCCCGGTCCCTACACCTATGAGGAATGAATTCCTCCCTGTCCTTATGGTGACTGATGACAAACACAGACAACATGTATACATGGTCGCTTATGTAGAATTAAAACGTTCTGAGAGTGGATGGTGTGCGTTGAAGTAGGCCTAATCGTTATTTTACAAACTTCTTTCGCAACTCTAGACATAAAATTACAAATTTCATGTTCAGATAGTAAGACTCTTCGGGATCCATGGCGAAATATTATAGCCCTATATCCAGGAATTTTGCTATTGTTACACCACCAGTTTCTACTTTGTATTTCTTTACAGTACCAACTACTCCCATTCTCCTATACTCATGCGACTGCCGTTACCGGACGGTTCAATGATCACTTATTCCCGATTTTGAAACATACATGTAGCCTATAAGCCTAGTGTGCGATGCACGGGTGCCGCGCGTGGACTAGTTACAGCTGCAACGAAGAATGTTTTATTATTTTGATTTAGAGGGGACAAGGAAAGACAAAATAGTAAAATACCGTCTTCGTTGCAGATGTAACTATACGCGTGGACCAGCACGAACTGCTACACATGTAACCCTCTTGGTCCCGCCCGGGACACCTGAATCCACTCACGATCAGTTTTAGAGAGGTTCTTTTTTACTCTATCCTCAGTGTTATATGTTATTGTGATGATCACTATCTGTAGTATTGTCTTTCTTTTTGTTTTTGTCGGTTTTTTGGTCTGTTTTTCGATCAACGGTTTTTGAATGTGCCATTAGTATCTCAGTCAAGTATAAACAATTGTTTATAAGCCCTTGGTATCTCCAAACCCCTTCCCTTTTTTTATTTTTACATATGAACCGGGGTCGCGTAGCTAAGGTCGACGGTGGGATTTGAAAACCTTTATCAACACATATTAATCACAAAGTGTAACAAATGAGTACTTGTTCTTAAATTCCACGATTTAAAGGGTAAGGTGACTACAATGATCGGGTTCGGTCTACA
Source organism: Pinna nobilis (assembly GCA_016161895.1). Lineage (NCBI taxonomy): Eukaryota > Metazoa > Mollusca > Bivalvia > Pterioida > Pinnidae > Pinna > Pinna nobilis. The sequence goes on along the minus strand of JACSZP010059002.1, from coordinate 559 downwards.
TTATTAACAGAAAACCGGAAGTTCAAGTTATTTTTTTTTTGTTGCAAACCATTTGACTTCATTTTAACAAGTATTTGTCTTCATTATTGAACCAAACTGCCAAAATGGCAGAGAAGATGGACGTGGACGCATCAGTTTCCCAGGTTATGGCATCAGCTGGAACTTCAGGGAGTGTTTCTGTGTCCCTGCATCCGCTTGTCATTATGAATATATCGGAGCATTGGACTCGGGTGCGAGCTCAAGAGGGCAAACCAACACAAGGTTCTCAATTATATTATTCTGTAATAGATTATTTAATCGATGACTTATCGTTGTACTTGACAGGTTTTGCATGAGATCTTGTACTTACTCACGCCAGAACTGCCCATTGGTAATACCACAAGATTGCTTTTTCAAATCGTTTTGTATTGTGCAGTATACCTGTATTAGTGTATATACTCTGGTTTTTTTTTAAACGACAATTATAAAAGTCGTTGTACAGACCATGGACAAAAGTATTCGCACAATAATGGCGGTCGCGTTTTCCCCAGCACCGGTTGATGGTATTCACAATGGATAC